>CM010613.1:9352513-9644132 GCA_003430845.1 Xanthoceras sorbifolium
GAGAGAAAGGAAAGAAGAGAGAGAAAAGAAAGAAAAAGACGAAAAGAGAGAATAAGAAAAAGAAGAAGAAGAGAAAGAAGAAGAAGACGAAGAAGAAGAAGAAAGAAGAGAAGAAGAGGAAAGAAGAGAAGAAGAAGAAGAGAAGAGAAGGAAGAAAAGAAGAAAAAGGAAAAGAAGGAAAGAGAAAGGAAGAGAAAAGAAAAGAAAAAGGAAAAAGAAAAAGGGAAAATCCAGAAGAAAAAAGTGTAGGAACGGTATCCAGGTTGGTGTACACTTATTTTGATATTTTATGTGTTTTGATTTACATTTGAGTTTTGAATAATTTAGTAAATATATGTTTATATTGTTTTTCTATTGACTAATTTCGATTTAATTGTATTTATCGTCTTTGATTATTGATTAGGTTGAAATCAATTGTTCAGAAGTTCGAATGACCGAATCGTTGAATTGTTTTTATGTTATTGTGTATATATGTTTTTCCGAATATTGATCGAAATTTTTATTTTAGTTACGTTAAATTCGATTTGTGAATTTCAGTTGTTATATGAAAATAGTGTATTGAAACGGCCCTAGGATACGTAGACATAGAAATGGATATCGGAGGTTGGTATACCAGCTGGGTTCAGTGAGCAGTACTGCACCGACATTGATATTGCTATTGATGATTTATTATGTACCTCCTTATGGATTCGTCCAAGGGTAGGGAGGACACGTACCTCCTCACGGATTCGTTCTAGGGTAGGGAGACACGTACCTTCCTAAGGATTCGTTCCTGGGATAGGGAGATATGTACCTCTCTAGGGTCCGAATTCTCGGTCTTAGGGTAGGGAGATACGTACCACTCTTAGGATTCGTCTAAGGTGGGAGTTATGTTCGATAGACAGCCACTGTGGTCGAACGACCATATTCCAGCCCTGGTTTATGTTGACTATTCTAGAGGGCCAGAATTGAAGTGAATTGAATGATATGTTTATAAGTGAAGTTAAAAATTGATTTTATTTATACGTTTATTTCAGTATTTCAGTTAAATTGATTGTTTTTATTAATTTGATTTCATACGATTTACATTAGTAACTGAATTGAATCTGGTAATGTTAATGTTTTATTTACGTTCGCACTGTGATTTTTATATTATGCAAAGTACATTATGTTATGATTTTTATAAATGAGTTAGTGTACACCCACTAAGCTCTATGCTTAGCGCGTCGGTTTTTATCGCGCGTAGGTCACGGGGATACCGAGGCAGAGAAAGAGTAGATAGGAGGTACCTGCAGACTGAAGAGGTCAGAGTCGCCACATTCATTGGGTAGTTATATAGTTTTGTATATTATATTCAGTAAGCATACATATACAGAAGTCTGTAAATTCGATGATTTTATATATATATTTTGTAAATAATTTTATGATTTCTGTTATCATTTTGAAAGGTTTGTAAACTATTGACTTATGAATTATTTTATTTAAAACTGTTGGAAAGTCGCACTAAACGACAGAGTTCGCATTTGATTGAAAGGATATTTGAAGTGTTGTGGATTATATTTGATTTGAGTTTGATTTAAAACAGGTTTTGGAAAATCAGAAAAACAGAGGGAACTCTGCCGAAATTTTTGAAAATAAAGTTGATGGGCTCATTAGAAAAATATTTTGAAATTACAAATTTATATGATTTTATATGGTTTTCAGTTTTATATAGGATAAAGAAAGTATTTAAAAATCCGATAGCGCTCACTGGGTCGATCCAGCCGGGTCGGGTCCGGGGGTGTTACAAAATAACCATTCCAAATTCTCAAATAGTAGTAGCAGCTGGGCCGTATGAATGAGTTAAGATCAATCTTCATTTTATTTTTATTTTTTGACTTGGAGATAGGGTTGGCCTCGGTTCGAACCGAACCGGTGGCTTTGAAACGGAACCGCCGATCCCGGTTCAAAACCGGTTAGGAACCGGTTAATCAGAACTAGGACTCTCGGTCCCGGTTCCGGTTAGCCATAAAATGAAACCGGATCCGTTGGTTCAAGAACCAACGAGAATCGGAACAGCCGGTTCCGGTTCAATTCCGATTCTAATTTATATATATATATATATATATATATATATATATATATATATATATATATATATATCTAAACACTGTTAGGCCACATAAAATAATTTAAAATAAATATGAGTATATGATAGTGTTGGGCCACATACCACTTTGACTATATCCCCCTTTATTTTTTCTTTTGTAGCTTAGTTTTTATAAGCACTCAACCTCCTACACTACATTTTCTTTTCAATGTGGGACTACTTACTAGGGTGCTTATCTTTTATATATACTCTATCTCCTACACTCCTCTTTTTCTTTCAATGTGAGACTAGTGTACACAATTTTTAGCTATATTCTCGAATCCCACATTAAAAGTGTACAAGATTTGAACCATCTTTTGCTTATATATATATATATATATATATATATATATATATATATTATATATATATATATATATATATATATACTTCTAAAAATTTTATTCCTCATCCAAAATGATCAAAGCCGTATTACTTTGGTTTATTCATTTTTAAAATTTTTCCAATTTGCGTATTTTTTTTTTAAAAAAATCTGATTTTTTTTTTAAAAAAAAAGGGGATCACGGTTCCGGTTCCCGGAACCGGAGGAGGAACCGAAACAGTGGTTTCTCTCCTGGTTCCGGAACCGGAGGTTCCAAAACCGAAGGTTCCAGAACCGGAACTGCCGGTTCCGAAACCGCGAATCAACCCTAGTTGGAGAGAAGAATCAAACTCGGAACCTCAGCTCTGTTAAGAGGTGTGGTTATACAAACTATATATATAAATATAATTAATTAATGTATATTACAACCCATTAGACTAATTTTTTTTATAGAGTCACAGCATCTTATGAAAACACAAGCATGCAAATTTAGGGGTGATAGCAAATCTAACCATGTTTTACTATTCTCAAAACATATTTTCCTTTTATGAAGAACTAACAGACAATAATATATTTAACAGTTTATTTGAAAATGAGGATCCAGAGAACGCAACATTTATTGTTTAAAATAAATGTTTTACTCGACAATTTGAATTTATTTAAAGTAGATAAAATGAGATTAAAACAGTGATATTTTCTTTATATCCACATCATTAAGTTTTGGGTTTGAATTTGGGTTAATTGCAATAAAGTGCCCTGACGTTTGGCTATATTGCAATGAAATCGTGAGTTTAGCCTTAATTGCATGTTAATACCCTTAACTAACTGATTAATTGCATGTTAGTACCCTTGACCAAGTTGACCGGTATATTGACTTTGACTTTTTTGGTAAAAAGACAAAATTACCCCTGGTTAAAAAAAAAAATTAAATAAAAATTTTAAAAAAATTTTAATTTTTAAAATTTTTAAAAATAAATCTCCACCATCCATCGAGATTGATGGACGGTGGAGATCCATTTTTAAAATTTTTAATTTTTTTAAATTTTTATTTAATTTATTTTTTTTAAACCAGGGGCAATTTTGTCTTTTTACCAAAAAGTCAAAGTCAACATACCGGTCAACGTGGTCAAAGGTACTAACATGCAATTAAGGCTAAACTCACGATTTCATTGCAATATAGCCAAACGTCAGGGTACTTTAGTGCAATTATCCCTTTGAATTTTATCCTTTCTTCTGAAACCTATTGTAAATTGTAATATTAATATTAAATGTATTTTCACTTTTACCGAATTTAGAGATTTTTCTACAGGGGTTATGCTAACTCAGTTTAAAATTTGACAACCAAATAAACAAATGGAGGGTGAAGTCAAGTATTTTAAGTCAAAATTTTATATAAGTTGATTTTAGCCTGACCATTTTCTATAAAACTCAAATTTTCATTGTTTATTTAGAATAATTTATTTCTTTATCTATCTATAATCTTTTATTCTTCAAAATAAATTATTCAAAAAATTTTAATAAATTACGTGTGTATATATAATAATAATATTAAGCTGTTCAAATTATTTATCATACTCAAAATTTATTTTTAAAATATAGTTAAGCTTTATTTAATTTTTATCCCAAATATTTTATTATTTATATTTTTCTTTTAAAACGTTTTGCGATGTCCTCTGGCCCCCAAATATAATAAATCAATTTGCCTCTGAGAGAGATACTTGAATACATATTTTTAATTAATTTTAATGCATTAGGGTATATCAACTTAAAATGTGTATAATTAATATTATCTGAAATGAACAAATGTTCAGGTTATAAATTTAAGTCAAAATTTTAAGTTAATACAGTTTAATTCTTAATTAATTTACATCAATAAGGAATTAATTATAATCTAAAAATTGAATAATTTAATAAATATATTCAATTCTTTTTCCCCAAAACTAAAACTATATTCTAGTTTACAGAAGTTATTTTTCAATCACAACAAAACTCACAATTAAAGTGATGTATAATTGTTTATTAAGTGTAAAACCGAGAACAATAAGCTAGAAAATGAGAACAGAGTAGTTCGAGATCCTAAACAAAATTGAAGAAGAACAAGTCAACGGGATAATAACGAGTCTTCTAACATTGAAAACAAGTTTAACTAGTTTTTTTTCAACTAGTAGGCGGTAGGTTTCAGGGAAGGGATATTCGCACAATTTTTTCGTGCAAAATTTAATTTTGTAACGTTGCAGAGTTAGATTTCTCGCACTTGATAACTTATATAGTTATATGTTAGTATCAAAAAGTTCCAACGGTCATCCATTGTGACAATCAATCCATAATTGCAATGGCAATTATTTGATGTTCCGTAACCTTATGAGACAAATAGAGACACATCATCACTTTCTCATAGAATTGGTAGATAAGGAAAGCATCAAGATGTCCTATTGCAGTATTTACGAGGAGAGATATGCTAGCTATAGTCGCCCAAAGGTGACTGTGGCTGGCATTCGCCTTCACCAGTTAAAATATGTCAACACTATTTTCATTAACTTTTTTTTTTCTTAATTACAATACTACTACTCATAATTCCATCCGTTTTTCAAGTAATTACAATATTGCCACTGAACCTATTCATCATAATTCCACCAACTTTCTCATTTCATTTTTCACAGCTCTTCACTTGTGTGTGTGTGTGTGTATTCTCTTTTTTTTTTTACTCTTGGTAAAACATCATGAAGTAACTTAAAGTGTATGTAAGGTGTTTATATAATTGTTTCTTAAAAGAATATTAACAAACTTGAGAGAAATTGTTGAAAGTAGATCTTACCAACTTATCAAATGAGGTAATACTTCTTCTTTTTAACTTTTACTATTATATTTTTATGGTATATATAGTTTTTTATATATTTTAATAGTTGTTTTTATTATATCAAATATTAGTTTGTTTTAATCCTATGCTAATTTTTATTAGTTTATTATTTTAGTTTAGATAAAAATTGTAATTTAATATTATAGTTGTTTAATGATTAAAGAACAAATATAAAAATATATTTAGTGTTATATTATGATTATTTAATTTGTTAAATTATATTTTTGCCTAATATTGGATCTTCTAATATTTAATATTTAATATTGGATTTTCTATTCGACGCTTTATATTGGATCTTCTAATATTTAATTATATTTGTGAGGTATGGCATGTTAAATTGGTATTGTTATTTTTTTTTCTTCTAATTCATGATATGAGAATTTCAAAATGCATTTTGTATTATCTTATACTAATTTTTTATTTTTGACTTTGTAGATACAAAATTTAGAAGCGATCAATACATGAATATGCTTGAAGATCGTTAAAAGATCAAGAATTATTTTGTTTTTATTATTAGTCCTTTTTAACAGGGTTAATGGGAAATACATTATTGTATTTTTAGTTAGTATGTTTTTATTTATTGGTAATATAAACATTATTAGATAAAGGAGAATTTTTATTTAGTGTATGTTTTTTATGACAATTTTAATATGAATTCATAAGTTATTTTATTTCAATACCTTCTAATTATTTTAGTGACTTGTGATGTAAAATTAGTACATAAAAATAGAAGTAAGTTTGAATATTAAAAAAAAAAAAGTTGTGAATAGGCGTAAAAATGGGAGGAGAAAAGTAAATAGAGTGGAGTGGTAATATTGTAAATAATGAAAAGAAAGTGGTTTATTTTACTCAAAAACTAATGGAATTAATTATATAGTGGCAATGGATAAATAATAAAAGCTGAAAATTAATTGTCAAATAGAGTGAGTGGTAATATCGTAATTAATAGCGAAAAAACTGATGAACCAAAAGTAAAAAAACAGAAAGAGAAGAGAGATAGAGAGAAAATGAGGTGAAGAGCAGCGAAAATGAAATGAGAAAGTTGGTGGAATTAATTGATGAATAGGCTTAGTGGCAATATTGTAATTACATGAAAGAGAGAGATAATGAGGTGAAGAGCCGTGAAAAATGAAATGAAAAAGTTGATGGAATTAATTGATAAATAGGCTTAGTGGTAATATTGTAATTATATGAAAAACTGATGGAATTAGTAGTGGTAGCTAGCATAGTAATTAAGAGGAAAAAAAGTTGATGAAAATAGTGTTGACACATGTTATCTGATAAAGGCGACTGCCAACCACAGTCGCTCGGCTAGCATATCTCTTATGAGCAGCTTGCAAACATATTTATAAAGCCCTTAGGTTTTGATTTGAATATTTTTAGAGACATATTTGGGGAAAATAATACATAAAATTATGTGTTAGTAGTGCTAGAGTTATCTCCACTAACAAATTTTTTTTTTTTTAAGTGGGATATTGAGTTATGCTCTTTTCAAGTTAGTAGTGTAATTAATTTGTGGGCAAGTAATTGCCTAATGGGTCATTTTTTTTTGGTTGAAGTTAATGGCTTATATCAGGGTACTTACTTGTTGGTCATTATTTTCATGATAATGCCTATATAATAGCTTTTTTGTATTGAATAAAATGTCAAGTAAATTCAGCCAATTTTTTTTTTTTGGGGGTCATTTGTTTTTTACTTTTTTTTATTGGAAGATTGAATAGATTTGAATTTTTTTAAAGACTGAATAGGAAATGAAATTTGAAATCTGAATGACAAGTTTGTTTTTTCCCTTTTAATGACGGAATAAAAGTGTTGATTGTTTATTTTTTTTAAGATAAAAATATTTTAATAAAAATAAAATTGGAAATATAGGAATGATAGTTTTGAAAGAAAATATTTTAATTATAATTTAGTAATTAGGTCTTAAGTGATAAGTTAGAATATTTCACTTTTTTATTTTAAGTTGTTTAACCAATTAAAAAAATAATAATAACTTAATGTGTCAAATTCATACCCATTATATATAAGTATTAAATAGAAAAAAACGAACGACCTTTTAGTCACAATTTTTATATGGGATATTATTCTTTTTTAAAAACCCCTATAGTTTAGGATATATTCCATTTTTATCCTCTAATTTTAGAAATCTCCCTAAAAATATTATATTGTTACTTCACTGTTAAAAAATAGATGATCAGCAAAAATGGTGAAAAAGACCAGTTTGCCCCTAGATTTTGTTGAATTTTCTAAAAGCCATTTTTGTCATTCAAATATAACCGATGAACTTAAGAGTATATACAATGAGGCTTAAGACAGTGTTGTATTTAGTGTGATAAAGAACAAGTGAATATGATAAATAAATGCTTTCAGTTTAATATTAATATAAGAAGTACTGTCACCACTAGATTCAGTGTCATCGACATCATAACAGTACTTACGAAATAACCAAAAATAATCAATTTTAAACAAACAACAATGAAAAAGAAAACTGTCAGTTGTACCCTAAATCTGCATGCAAAACCAATGTAAAATACGTTTTTTTTTCCTTCAAAATGTTCTTTTATTGGAGTACTTACAAACCTAAAACAACTACATATGTATTCTATTGACTGTTATTGTGTTTAAATCGAAAAACCCCCTAATCTTTGAAACACTAAAACCCTAGATTAATGAAAGAAAATGGTAAATTACTCAACCATCAATATTTTAATATTTTAATTGTGTGTAAAATATCATTTATTAGTTCATTATTTTTCGTTTCCATCTTGCCCCTTAATGACCAAACAACAAATTCATTTTCTTTAACCGATGGGTAATGGCAGGGCAGTTTTTATAGATTAATGTAAACTACACAATGGTTTTTAGAGAATTCGAACACTAATAGAAGGTAACAAATAGAGAATACCTGAATCTACATGGTATTTTTTCTTTTTAATAATATTCATTTTTATTTTGTTATTCCTCTCACTCCCTAATAGTTGTTGAGAGAAGACTCCTTGACTGTTTTTAAATCCAAGATGCAATCACTGCTCCTTCACGAGTACCTTTCGATATTTGTATAAAGGAAGAAATGGGATTTTTTGGCATTTCTTAAAATGCTTCCATAGATTGAATATGTCCAAGCAACAGTAACCAGAACCCCGTGACAAAAGGCAAGCTAGCTAATCTGTGATGTGTCATGTCAATGCAAATATGGACGACCCTCAATGCAAATAATTATATGATTCCACTATTTTTCACGCCTGAGCAGAAATAAAGTGTGAAGCAACCTTTGAATGAACTGGCAATGGTGGGAAAAGAAGAAAAGAGGGGCAGCTTGACCCCTCCAATAATACAACTTCGTTTCGTATCAGCTTGAACCCCCCAATAATACATTTTCAGATTAAAATGGATAATTGCATGTAGATGCATATATTTATATATGTTTGTCAGAACCAGTCTTTTTCTTACTTAAATGGCCTTCATAAAATTTTACATCTATTTTATGGACCATTACAAGTCTCCGGGCCTACTCTCGCAAGTTGATGTCTTCGAATGTGAAAATCACTTGAAAGAATTTCTGATACGAAACGAAAATCGCATCACGATTATTCACGATCTCATTCACACATGGTTGTTTAAAAGACCACATCTCATAATTCCCCTGCTATTTATTTATTTATTTATTTTTTGTTTCTAGTTTTATGAGTAAAGATAGAATCAGTAAATACAAGGAGTGATCATATGGTATAGCTCGCAGGAAATATTTTTTTCCTTTATAAAAATTTTAGTTTCTTGATGCTGTTGCCTGTTATTATATAACGTATACATACGAGTATGTTATTCATCTTTTTGTCACACCAAGATCAAGATGGTTTTTTGTTATGTTAAAGGTTTTGAGACAATCATACATCGTGCTGGAATTTCGGAAACATATTTGTTTACTTTTTTCACAAATTTACAAATTTCTTCTCTTCGCATTCATACTCCTCTCAATCATACATGATATTTATAGTCTTAGAAGTATATGAATATGTTCTCATAACATTTAAAGTGTCCACCTTCAGTTGATATTAGGGGTGGGCAAAAATCTGGCGATCCGATCCGAATCAGTGATCCGAACCGGATTTTAGTCGGATCCAATTTTTTAACTGATCGATTCGGATCATTTTTTTAGGATCCGTCATTACCGGATCGGTTCGCGGATCTATTTTAGGATCCGTGAACCGATCCGCTAACCCAGTATATAAATTAAAAAAAAAAACCTAATATGCACTATGCAGCCTCCACTCTCCACTCCAGCCACTGCCTCCATTCTCTAGATCTGCCTCCACTCTCTAGCTGCCCTTATTCGCAGAGCAGTACCTTCTTTGCCTCCCTCAATTTGCAAAGCATCACCTGTGTTACTGCCTCCACTCTTCAGCCCTCCCTCAGTCGCAAAGCAAAGTACCCTCTGTGTTGCCATCGATCTCACAGGTTCATTTACTCTTCAATCTTCATTGTTTTTTAGTGATTCTATTCATTTTGCTTTAGATTTTGTTTGGTCAAAAAGATGGTGCTGGCAAACTTGTGAAATTTACTTTAGAACTGCTGGGTCTCTTCTTTTTACTTTAGAATTTGTTTATTTTATATTCATTGTGATTCAGATTTAATTTGTTCAGGTTTTATTCATTTTACTTTGATCTTGTTTGGTCAAAAACTCATAAATCATAATGGTAAAAAATGTGGTGCTGGGTCTCTTCTTTTTGCTTTAGATTATCTTTATTTTCTAACAATTTAATTTATATTTATAAATTTTATTGATTTAATTTATGTTTATGTCTAACAATTCAATTTAATTTATTTTTTTTATCAAATTAGTAAACTGGATATGTATTGTTGTTTTATATATTGTTATTTATATATATACGGGTGTAGGCACTTTAATTTGCAGCACAAATTAGATTTAATAGGATATGTATTGTTATTTTAAATTTGTAAACTGGATACCGTGTAGCTAACTTATTTATATATTTATTTAATTTATTTTTTTTATCAAATTAGTAAACTGGATACCGTGTAGCTGTGATTGGAGTATTGTTATTTTTTTAATTAATTGTTGTGATTTAATTTATGTACATGGTCTAATAAGTCAATTTAATTTATTTTTTGTCAAATTGGTGAACTGGATTGTTGTTTCATATATTGTTATTTATATATAATGGTATGGTTGTGATTTATTTTAATTAGTAGTTGTGATTTAATTTATGTTTATGTCTAGCAAGTTAATTTAATTTATTTTTTGTTAAATTGATTAATTGGATATGCATTGTTGTTTTATATATTGTTATTTATATATATGGGGCTGTGATTTATTTTAATTAGTTATTTTGATTTAGTTAATATCTAAATTGATTGTTAGTTTTATATCATGCAGAATATGAATCGTGATGTTGATTCCACATGTTCTGATCAAGCCGATAATATCTCTTTACATAAAAGTGTTAATAAAAAGAATATAAGTTGTGTCAAACCTGGAGATGGAAAGGGTAGAAAAACATCAGATGCATGGAACCATTTCACACCATATGAAGATGGTGGGAGAATGAAAGCACAATGCAATTATTGTCCACAAACATATGCCTGTGGTACAGGAGCAAGTGGCACGTCTAATATGCTTAGGCACACAAAAAAACAGTGTAAAAACTACAAAGCCAAATTAGCTGATGAGGACCCAAAACAAATGTGTCTAGTGAAATTAAAACAAACTGCTATGTCACCATTGACAAACGAGGGGTGTATGAGTAGTATAGGTTTGGCTACATTTAAACAGGAGGATACTAGGAAGGCATTGGCAGAGATGTTGGTTGTTGATGAGTTGCCATTTAGATTTGTTGAGAAGCAGGGTTTTCAAAAGTTTTGTCGTGTGGGTATGCCTAAATTTGATGTCCCATCTAGAAGAACCATAGTTAGAGACATTATGCAACTATATGTTGATGAAAAGGCATCTTTGATTAAAAACTTTAGAAAAAATAAAGTGAGGGTTTGTCTTACCACTGATACTTGGACATCAATCCAAAATATCAATTACATGGTTGTGACAGCTCATTACATAGATGAATATTGACAATTACAAAAGAGAATTTTGAGTTTTAGTCAAATTGCTGATCATAAAGGAGACACCATTGGAAAGTGTATTGAAAAAGTTTTAATTGATTGGAGTATTGATAGAGTTTTCACAATCACTGTGGATAATGCATCTTCCAACAATACGGTGGATAATGCATCTTCCAACATTAAAAGAAAGCTGAATAGTTGGAAATCAGATGGTACAATTTTGGGTGGGAAATATTTACATTTGCGTTGTTGTGCACATATTGTGAATTTAATTGTGAATGATGGGTTGAAAGGGATAAATGATTCGGTGGTTGCCATACGCAATGCTGTGAAATTTGTAAAATCGTCTCCTAGTAGGTTTGATAAATTCAAAAAATGTGCAGAGCATGAGAAAATTCAAAGTAAAGGGCTTGTAGTGTTGGATGTGCCCACTCGGTGGAATTCCACTTACCTAATGTTGGTAAGTTCACTCAAATTTTTAAAAGCATTTGAACGGATGGAGGAGGAAGATGGACATTACCAAAACTACTTCAAGAAGAGTGAAAATGGGCAAAATCGGATTGGGCCACCTCAGTTTGAGCATTAGGAAAATGCTAAGGTATTTGTTCAATTCTTGAAAACTTTTTATGATGTTACTATGTTGTTTAGTGCTTCATTAAGTGTAACTTCAAATTTATATTTTCACAAATGGAGCACAATTAACAACCAATTAACTTCAATGAGTGGTGATGAGAATTTACTTGTGCGTGACATGGCTTCTAGCATGAAGAACAAATTTGAAAAATATTGGGGGAGTTTGGAAATCACAAACAAGTTGTTGATAATAGCAGTTGTACTCGATCCTAGGTACAAATTGCAATTTGTGTCTTATTGTTTTGCAGTTTTATATGGTGTTGCTAATCGTGATTCAATGACTGCGGACATCAAAAATGCATTAGTTGAGTTGTATGAGTGCTATAATGTATTACACAATGGTGGTTGTAGTACTATTTTTGATGATATTCCCCCATCTAGTGATGTTGGAGAATGCAGTGGTGTTGGTGATAGCATCTCCCAATTTGACCTTTCAGTTGGTTTCTCAGAGACAATTGAGAAGGAAGATAATATTGGAGGAAAAAATGAGGTGGAGCGGTATTTGTTGGAACCGGTTGAACGTCAACGACCTACTTTTAATATATTAACTTGGTGGTGTGTTTCTAGTGCACAGTATCCCATTTTGGCATTAATTGCAAAGGATGTGTTTGCAATGCCGATTTCTACTGTGGCTTCCGAGTCCGCTTTTAGTAATGGAGGACGTGTTCTTGATCCATTTAGGAGTTCATTGAATCCTAAAATGGTAGAATGTTTGATTTGTACTGAAAATTGGTTGCAATGTCGATATTCTACTAGTAAAGTTGAAGAAGCGATTAAGCATGCCCAAAATGATGATTCATCATTAGAGAACTTGCAATTCAATGAAGATGCGGAATCCGGTATGTAGCTTCAGTTTATTAATCCATTTAATAGTTGCATATCTTGTTTTATTATCATGTTTTATTTTATAAATACTTTACTTTTATTTTCATTTAGAGCTTGTAAAGTTATCAGAATCATTGTCATCATTGACAACAATGAATCCGGAAACGGAATATTAGTGAGCAATCACTTTAACGGTAAGTGGTAACTATTTTTAAATATTATAATTAATTATTCTTTAAAGCATAAAAATATGTGTATAATTATTTGTTTTAAATGTGTAGATTTATGGTTTTGAGTAATGAAGAATGATTTGAAGAGTTGAATGTTGACAGAGCACCATCAAGATTCAAGAATGGACAAGTTTTATTGTTTATTTGAAATTTTTATTATTATTTATGGATTGATATTTGGATTTTTATATATTATTTAATAGTTTTTGTGGACTGTTATTAATATATTGTTAACTATTATGTTTGTATTTATATTGAGGACATGAAATGTTATTTGAATTTTGAATAGGTTTATATTAAGGACTTAAAATGTTACTTGAATTTTGAACATATTTATATTTATAATTTGTTATTTGTAATGCAATTTGTATTATTATACAATTTTTGTATAGTTTAGGACTTGAGACTTAAATTAATAGGCTTAAAATATGAATAATAACATTAAGTCCATCGAACCGACAAACCGAATCGGATCGAACCGGTCCAATACGATTCGAATTGGTTCGGATCACTTTAGACTTTCGATTGGATCGATTATTTTTTGAAAAACCGATTAATTATCGGATCGGTTCGGATCATACAAAAAGTTATCCGATCCAACCGACGCTCACCCCTAGTTGATATTTATGAATCTTCTTCGTATAATGAGTATTTTTCCAATGTATCCATATATGACATGAACCTTCAAATTAATATATTACAAATGCATTAGTTTCAAACCGTGTGTTGGGGAATTTTGATTTTTCATATGAGTTGTATTTTTATCTCATAATTACAAATGCATTAATTTCAAACCGTGTGTTGGGGGATTTTGACTTTTCATACGAGTAGTATTTTTATCTCATTTCCGGTGAACGTCCATCTTTAAGTGAGTGGTGGTCCTTGTCCTCAATTTCTAGTGGAAGCAGATGGACTTCCAAAGACTTGTAATACCATCACATTGACTCATAAGTCATAATATGTAGTCTCATATTCATATTAGACGACCTTGACTTTTTAAATCGTGTTTGAACTAGGATGCATATACAATAATATGAAGCTGCATGCCTATAAAAGCATCTCATCAACTCCACTTCCATCCAAACAAAATCAATCCTTTTCTCTTTACTTATTATTAAAGAGCTAAAATCAATTTTGTGTTAAGAAATCATGGAGCGGATGTCCTTGTTTTTCTTCATGTTTATCATGTACTCATCAGCTTCATACCAAAAACTAGCTTGATTACCTTGATAATTAACTGGATCTCCTTCAGAAAAATCACTTTGCACCAAATTTCCCTGGAAATTTCCAACTGATGTTGTAGCTTGAGAACTTCCATGATTTGCATAATTATTCACATTATTGTGAGGTTGTTGTTGATAGGATCGATCAAATCGATTGTAGCACTAACTAGCTGAATGGCCAAATCGACTACAAATCTGATAAGATGGCCTATTGTTATTCCATTTGCCTCATCTACCTCTTCTGCCATGATTGTTGTTATTACCTCTTCCACCATTGAAACCTCCTCTGTTTGCACTTCTACCACCATAATTCGAAACAAAATTAGCTGAAGGAGTTGACACCTCAACTTGAGATACTGAACTAAAATGTTCAATATGCTACTTATGGATCATAATCATATAATGTGCTTCATGGAGGGAGATGAAAGTATACTATTGAGAAAACATTACCACAATTGGATCATACTCGTGACCCAAATCGTTAAGAACACTGAGTAACAAGTCTTGATCAGTGACTGTTTGACCAGCAAACCTCAAACTGTTTCCAAAACTCGTCAAAACAACTCACTAATGGAGCTAGATCCTTTCCTCACATTTTGAAGTTGTTGCTTCAATTGTAATACTTTTGCCAGAGACTCTTTTGAAAACAAAGTCTCAATGATTCTCCAAAACTCTAGTGAAGACAAACACTCTGTCACTTCTTCAATCAAGCCTTCACTCGCCGTTGACATGAGCCAACGCATAAGCAGTTGATTTGTTCTATACCAAGCTACAAACTCTTCACTGATGATTATTTCTCTAGTACATCTATCAATAGACAAAACTTCAACAAACTTTGTTGGAAACAATTTTCCTCTTATTAATATACTCCTCTAGTGCCAGTGCTTTGATTGCTGGCAAAATCTAAGCTCGCCAGTGGACAAAATTGTCGCGACTCAGCTTAATAGGGAGTTTGAAGTTCAAAGCCCTTGAGATGGAAGCTAGAGAACTCAACTTTCTTGACTAATGAAGACATAGTATGACCTAAGCTAGAATTGGAAGCCATTGACGTTAGGCGAAATCCGCTCTGATACCATGTAAAACCTTAGATTAGGTTTTGACTGAAGAAGAACAAAGAAGAACAATCTGGATTCAGAGAATCCCAATCAAGCACAAAGAAGAAAATGTGAAATGTGTTTTCATTAAGTCACGAATTCTAGTCTGGTATTTATACAAACTAAGATTAGCCCTTGAGCTTCAGCAGTAAACTGACTTACAACCATCAAATTCTACACATCAGCAATCTTGTGACACACATTACAAGCCATCTATTGGTTGATACAAAATACTCTAATACAATAACAATTATAATAAGATACAATCAGATGTTATTACAAACACACTAATACAATGATCTGTTATATATCAGCTCCAATCAGTTACTGCCTGGTGGCCCTACCAGCTACCAAGTGACAACTCAATACTTGTCCACCTGGTTGATAATCAACAATAGTATGTGTACCTGTATCAGCATCACTTGAACATACCTTAGTTCCACATACACTTGTACCAGTATCAACTGCCTTCACAAGATTTCCCTACAATTAGGCATTAGATAATCATTCCAAATTCTCAAATAGTAGCAGCTGGCCGTATGCATGAGTTAAGATCAATCTTCATTTTTATTTGAAAATCAGAATCTAGAGAACACAAAATTTATTGTTTAAAAT
Organism: Xanthoceras sorbifolium; assembly: GCA_003430845.1. Taxonomy (NCBI): domain Eukaryota; kingdom Viridiplantae; phylum Streptophyta; class Magnoliopsida; order Sapindales; family Sapindaceae; genus Xanthoceras; species Xanthoceras sorbifolium. The sequence goes on from CM010613.1 coordinate 9,368,495, forward strand.
AAAGAAAAAAAATTATTTAGTTCCCTAACTTATTACGAAATATTACATTTTGACAACTGTTTTATTTTTTAGCTCAAATTTCATTGTTTATTTAGAATAATTTATTTCTTTATCTATCTATAATCTTTTATTCTTTAAAATAAATTATTTAAAAATTTTTAATAAATAACATGTGTATATATATATATATATATATAATAATAATAATGTTAAGCTGTTTAAATTATTTATCATACTTAAATTTATTTTTAAAATATAGTTAAGATTTATTTAATTTTTATCCCAAATATTTTATTATCTATTTTTCTTTTAAAATATTTTGCGATGTCCCCTGGCCCCCAAATATAATAAATCAATTTTGTCTTTGAGAGAAAGATACATGAATACATATTTTTAATTAATTTTAATGTATTAGGGTATATTAACTTAAAATGTCTATAATTAATATAATCTAAAATGAACAGATGTTCAAGTTATAAATTTAAGTCAAAATTGTAAGTAATATAGTCTAATTCTTAATTAATTTACATCAATAAGGAATTAATTATAATCTAAAAATCTAAAAATTCAATTTTTTAATAAATATATTCAATTCTGTTTCCCCAAAAGGCCAAAACTAAAACTATATTCTAGTTTGCACAAAACTCACACAATTAAAGTGATATATAATTGTCTATTAAGTGTAAAACAGAGAACAATAAGCTACAAAATGAAAACAGTGCAGTTCAAGATCCTAAACAAAATTGAAGAGAACTAGCGGGATAATACCGAATATACTAACATTGAAAACAAGTTTAATTTTAGTTTTTTTTAACTAGTAGGAGATTTCTGTTAGTCGCAGCGAGTATAATATCAGCAATAATACATAAATAAAATAATCAGAATAATGACACCAAGAATTTTAACGTGGTTCACCCTTTAATTTGGGCTACCTCCACGGGACAAACTCCGAATAATTTTTCCTTCCACTATAAAAATAGTAGGTACAAAGAGAGAGTCTTCTCTAGACAATTTCTAGAGGCAATACAATAATTGAGATAAACCCAAAATAGTGGCACTCAAGGTGTTTCCCAAAATCCCAATAAAATCTTTATCCTCACTATTTTGTCACTCCTCTAATTGAGAAAACCTTTCTCAAATTCTCACTCTCTTACTCACTTCAAGCTAGCCTTGCTTTGCTTGCCTTGAATTTCTCTCGTTTAAGAGATTGCTTACCTTGGGATAATTTTGAGAGCAAGCAACCTTGCCTTATATAGGCAAGGATGCTTGACAAAATATGGCTAGAATTAAGCCATGTCAATAGCCACATTTTGTGGCCAAAAATATTTCCTTATTTATATATATATTTGAGTGGTAAGAGTGGGTGGTGACCAAGCTCTCCACCAAGCCCTCTATGATGGAGGGATCCACCCAACAAATCTCCCCCTCCCGACTACATGGAGGGCTCCACCATTCCTGCAGCTAACCGACAGAACTCAAAAAACTGTCTTGGAAGAATCTTCGTCAACATATCTGATCCATTTTCCTCTGTATGGATCTTCTCAAGCTGTAATTGCTTCTTCTCCAGTACATCCCTGATCCAGTGATATCTTACATCAATATGCTTTGATCTTGAATGAAAAGAGGAATTCTTTCCAAGATGAATAGCACTCTGACTATCACAAAATAACTGATATCTGTCTTGCTGCACACCAAGTTCATTTAAGAACTTTTTCATCCACAGCAACTCCTTGCATGCTTCCGTTGCTGCAATAAACTCTGCTTCAGTAGTGGAAAGCGCAACACATTTCTGTAATTTTGACTGCCATGACACAGCTCCCCCTGCAAATGTAATCAGGTAGCCTGAAGTACTCTTTCTAGAGTCAACATCTCCAGCCATATCTGCATCTGTGTAGCCAACTAGCACATGATTTGTCTCTCCAAAACGTAAGCACATTTTGGAGGTACCACGGAGATATCTGAAGATCCATTTTACTGCAGTCCAATGTTCCTTTCCTGGGTTTGAAAGGAACCTACTCACTACTCCAACCGCGTGAGCAATATCTGGCCGTGTACACACCATGGCATACATTAAACTCCCAACTGCTGAAGCATATGGAATTCCGTCCGTTTCTTCCTTCTCTTTATCTGTAGAAGGGCACTGTTTAGAACTCAATCTAAAGTGATTAGCAAGAGGACAACTAATCTCTTTAGCTTTATCCATGTTGAATCGTTGAAGTACTTTTTCAATATACTTCTCCTGTGACAACCATACTTTCTTGGCGCTTCTGTCTCTAGTAATTCTCATGCCAAGAATTTGTTTTGCTGGCCCCAAGTCTTTCATGGCAAAAGACTTACTCAACTGTTTCTTCAAGCTATTAATTCTGGAAACGTTCCGGCCAACAATTAGCATGTCATCCACATAGAGCAAAAGAACAATGAAATCATCATCAGAGAATTTCTGCACAAAAACACAATGGTCTGAAGTAGTCTTCTTGTACCCTTGCTCCCCCATAACTGACTCAAACTTCTTGTACCATTGCCTTGGTGCCTGTTTTAAGCCGTAGAGACTTTTCTTTAATCTGCAAACATAGTCCTCGTTTCCTTTTTGCTTGAAACCCTCTGGCTGCTCCATGTATATCTCTTCTTCCAAATCGCCATGTAGGAAGGCAGTTTTGACATCCATTTGCTCAACCTCTAGATCAAGACTTGCTGCTAACCCTAGCACTGCACGGATGGATGTCATTTTCACAACTGGTGAAAAAATCTCGTCAAAGTCAATTCCTTTTCTTTGGCTAAATCCTTTGACAACTAGTCTGGCTTTGAACCTCGGATGAGAACTGTGTTCTTCATGCTTGATTCTGAACACCCACTTATTTTTCAAAGCCTTCTTGCCTTTTGGCAACTTCACCAATTCAAATGTCTTATTCTCATGCAAAGACTTCATCTCATCTTGCATGGCTTCAATCCATTTCTGCTTGGATTCGTCATCCATGGCTTCTTCAAAATTTTCTGGTTCTCCCCCGTCAGTGAGTAGCACATACTCATTAGCTGAATACCTTGTAGAAGGTTGTCTTGTTCTTTCACTTCTTCTTAAAGGGATTGGGGAAGCCACGGGTGTTGGTGTTGGCTGATGAACATCATATTCCCCGTCTTCAGAACCAACTTCTATGGGAGCATCATCTTCATCAGGTTCATCAACCTGGCCTTCATCTCCAACCTGTCTTGGCACCGGTGTTGGAGGAACTAACTCTAAGTCTGTTGAGTCACCATTGGTACTAGGAACATCCTTGTCAATATCTTCAATGGTTTGATCTTCAACAAACACAGCATCACGACTCCTTACAAGCTTCTTGTGGACTGGATCATAAAATCTATAGCCAAATTGATCTTGGCCATAGCCAACAAAAATACATTGTCGTGTCTTGGCATCAAGCTTGGACCTCTCATCCTTAGGGATATGCACGAATGTTTTGCAGCCAAATACCCGCAGATGATCATAGGAAACATCATTTCCTGACCACACTCTTTTTGGAACATCCATTTTCAGAGGGATACATGGCGAAAGATTCAACACATGTACAACTGTGTTTAAAGCTTCACCCCAAAATGTTTTAGGCAACTTTGCATGTGAGAGTAAGCATCTAACTCTCTCCATCAAAGTTCTGTTCATCCTCTCAGCTAAACCATTCAACTGCGGTGTCTTTGGAGGTGTTGTTTGATGCCGAATACCATGCTCTATACAGTAAGCATGAAATGGTCCAATGTATTCTCCACCATTGTCCGTCCGGATGCACTTCAGCTTCTTCCCAGTTTGTCTCTCAACTGAAGCATGAAACTGTTTGAATACACCTAGCACTTGATCTTTTGTCTTCAAACTATACACCCATGTCTTCCTTGAATGATCATCAATGAAAGTCACAAAGTACTGAGCACCACCAAGTGACTTTGGCATTGGTCCACATAGATCTGAGTGAATCAGATCTAAGATATTCTTCTTTCTGGAAGGAGGGGAACTCTTGAAGGCAACTCTGTTCTGCTTTCCTACTAGGCAGTCAGCACATTTCTCCAAATGCACTTCATCCATTCCGGGTAGCATCTTCTTCTTAACCAGGCTTGTCATTCCTTTTTCACTCATGTGGCTGAGTCTCTTGTGCCATAATTCAATCGCACCGTCTTTCTCCACAGCACTCACGGAGTCGCTAGAGAGCTTTGCATGCATCACATACAAGGTTGTATGCTTTACACCTCTGGCCACCACCAAGGAACCTTTGGTGAGCTTCCACTGATTATTGAAGAAGGTACTACAGAAACCTGCATCATCGAGTTTTCCTGCAGATATTAAATTCAGGCGAATATCTGGAATATGCCTGACATCTCTTAGGACTAGTCTAGTGCCATTATCTGTTTCCAAGCAAACATCTCCCCTGCCAATAACTTTTGACAAATTATCATTTCCCATCTTGACTGTGCCATAATCTCCTGATGTGTAAGATGTGAATAATTCTTTCCGAGATGTAGCATGAATAGTAGCACCGCTATCAATCACCCAGCTGGTCTCGTTGGATGCAAGATTGATAACATCATCATCATAAACGACAAGGAATTCGTTTATGGTATTTGTTTGATCATCATCACTGCTGTCATCTTTCTTTACTTCTTTGCCTTTATTCTTTACCTGTTCATTCTTGAACTTCCGGCAGAACTTTTTGATGTGACCCTTCTTCTTGCAGTGATGGCATTCAATATTGGCATATCTATTTGACTTTCCTCTGCTCTTTCCTCTAGGCTTCTGTTCCCTAGACTGGCTCCTCCCTCTGGAATCTGTCACCAGAACATCTGGCTGTGATGAAGAAGATGAGGTTTGTGATCTCCTTCTCATTTCTTCATTTAAGATCCCACTTTTGACAAGCTCCATATTGACTGCACCATTTGGTGCAGTGTTGGTGATGGAGATCTTTAAAGTTTCCCATGACTCTGGTAGAGAGGCTAGCACCATTAGAGCAAATACTTCATCGTCAAAATTTATGCCCATTCTGGACAGCTGGTCCAAAATTCCTTGCATCTCATTCAGATGATCTGCTATGGAAGTCCCTTCCTTGTATTTTAGTTGCATCAATTTTGTCAAGTAGAATAATTTATTATTCCCAGTTTTTGATGCGTACAGCTGTTCAAGCTTACTCCATAGCGTTCGAGCATGAATCTCATTGCAGATGTGGTTGTACACATTGTCGTCGACATACTGCCGGATGAAACCACACACCTGCTCGTGCTCAAAGTCCCATTCTTCATCTGTCTTTCCATCGGGTTTAACAGTTGTAAACACCGGTAGATGCAACTTCGTCACAAATAGGAGGTCCTTCATCTTATTCCTCCATATGTGATAATTTGTACCATTTAAACTGATCATCTTGCTGAATTTTGCCTCCATTGTTGGACTCTTTTAGTTACAATACGCCTAACAAAATCTTTTCTGATGTGGAAGTTCAGTCAGTGCTGCAACCACAGAGCATACTAAGAATTTTTATAGGGCTGGTAACCAGATAAAATCCCAATAAAATCTTTTCTGATGTGGAAGATCAGTTAGTACTGCAACCACAGAGCATACTAAGAATTTTATGGGACTGACAGCCAAAGGCTCTGATACCACTTGTTAGTCGCAGCGAGTATAATATCAGCAATAATACATAAATAAAATAATCAGAATAATGACACCAAGAATTTTAACGTGGTTCACCCTTTAATTTGGGCTACCTCCACGGGACAAACTCCGAATAATTTTTCCTTCCACTATAAAAATAGTAGGTACAAAGAGAGAGTCTTCTCTAGACAATTTCTAGAGGCAATACAATAATTGAGATAAACCCAAAATAGTGGCACTCAAGGTGTTTCCCAAAATCCCAATAAAATCTTTATCCTCACTATTTTGTCACTCCTCTAATTGAGAAAACCTTTCTCAAATTCTCACTCTCTTACTCACTTCAAGCTAGCCTTGCTTTGCTTGCCTTGAATTTCTCTCGTTTAAGAGATTGCTTACCTTGGGATAATTTTGAGAGCAAGCAACCTTGCCTTATATAGGCAAGGATGCTTGACAAAATATGGCTAGAATTAAGCCATGTCAATAGCCACATTTTGTGGCCAAAAATATTTCCTTATTTATATATATATTTGAGTGGTAAGAGTGGGTGGTGACCAAGCTCTCCACCAAGCCCTCTATGATGGAGGGATCCACCCAACAATTTCAGGTAAAGGATTTCGCATATTTTTTTCATGCGGAATCCAACTCTATAATGTTATAGAGTTAGATTCCTCGCACTTGATAAGTTATATAGTTATATACATATTAGCATCAAAAATTCCCAACAGTCATGCATTGTGACAATCAATCCACAATTGCAATGGCAATTAACTTGATGTTCCATAATCGTATGAGACAAATAAAGACACATCATCACTTTATCATAGAATTGGTAGATAAGGAAAGCATCAAGATGTCATGTATTTACAAAGCCTTTGGGTTTTGATTTGTGTATTCTTAGAGACATATTTGGGGTTAAGAAAAAATAATACACAAAATTATGTGTTAGTGGTGCAGAAAAAATAATACACAAAATTTTAAAAATGGATCTCCACCGTCCATCAATCTTGATGGACGGTGGAGATCTATTTTTAAAAATTTTAATTTTTAAAATTTTTTTTAAATTTTTATTTAATTTTTTTTTAACCAGGGGCAATTTTGTCTTTTTACCAAAAAAGTCAAAGTCAATATACCGGTCAACTTGGTCAAGGGTACTAACATGCAATTAATCAGTTAGTTAAGGGTATTAACATATAATTAAGGCTAAACTCACGATTTCATTGTAATATAGCCAAACGTCAGGGCACTTTATTACAATTAACCCTAAAAAAATAGATGTTTGAAAGCAAAAGTAGTTAAAAAGACCAGTTTGCCCCTGGATTTTGTTGATTTTTTTAAAAGCCATTTTTATCATTCAAATATAGCCGATGAAGGTCCAATCGCTCAAATATATGCCTATTTTAAGCCCCCTATAATGCATTTCCAAACAAACTTTATCGAAATATAATTCTTGTACCTCTGTTCACATTTTTTTTTTCTCCCAACAGTTTTTGTTTTTTTTTTTTAACAACTACTACAGCCTGGAGGCAACATCAAGCATAACAACATAAATGGAGGAGTAAAAAAATTCAGAAACAGGAAATATTTATGTGGAAAGAAAGTTGGATTGAAGATTTCTGAATCAGAAAACGATAAAAGCAAATTGTATTTCCACTGCGAGAGTACTAGACGATGCAAATACTTCACATTTTTGGATCCATGCATTGAAGAATTAATTCAATCCGCCACAAAATCGAATATAGAAAGATTGAACAAGCTAGTATTATGGGTATAATATTATTAAACAATATCATAATAACAATTTTTTACATGTAGTTTTTTTAAAAAAGAGCATTTATAATAGACATTACTTATTATTAATAATTTATAAGTCAGTTATTTGATATTTGCTTACTAAAACACTATTCAAATATCTGGAAAAAGTGACTTAAGCTATTTGTTTCCAAAATTTCATTTTCAATTTATGTAAAAAGTGGCATGAGCCATTTTGGTCTGAAAGTATATTCTAAATTTCTAAAAAAACGTGACATGAGCCATTTGTTTATGAGATTTCGTTTTCAATTTCTGAAAAATGTAGCATGAGCCATTTTTGTCCTAAATTGGATTCCAAATTTATGAAAAACATGGATGAGATGCAGACCTAAAAACCCTACATGAAAGAGTGCAAAACTTGGAAGGCTTGAATGTCAAATTGCAGAACCTGAAAACTTTCATACATGGCCGAGTGTAGAACTTAAAGAGTATATACAATGAGGCTTAATGTTGATGATGCTAGTGAATATGATATTTTTGGTATAGCCAAAGCATGCAGTGTTGTATTTGGTGTGATAAAGAACAAGTGAATATGATAAATAAATGCTTTCAGTTTAATATTAATATAAGAAGTGTCACCGACACCGTAGCAGTACGTACTACAAACGAAATAACGAAAAATAATCAATTTTAAACAAACAACAAAGAAAAATAAAACTGTCAGTTGTACCTCAAATCTGCATGCAAAACCAACGTAAACCTTGCTCACAAACGAATCGCTTCACTCCAAGTTCTTTCTCTGAAACTCGAGATTGCCAAAAATTTGTTACGGCTTTTTATACAGTAAATATACAGGACTGGCACAAATAATAAAGTGTGAGTAAATTATCGTCTTCACAGGAATATTTAGGTATTAAGTACTAAAATTAATCAAGTCTATATTTATTTGAATAAATCGAGAAGATTTATACAAAAGGAATTAATGACGAAAACAATGAAAATATGCAAATGCGGAATAAACGGACCAATATGAGAGATTAGTTAGGGTATTTGACTCCACTTAATCTATCCAATTGAGTTTCATGAAAGTACATTAATGTGATTTAATTATTAATGTTGATGATTGTGTTTATATAAATTGTCCAAAGTTCTCTATCGAAATAAATCGGACCTATTACTACATATACTAATATTCTATTTTTCGATGGATATCCATGTGCATGAAAATGTATTAATAATAATAATAAACACTTTAATCGATCATACAAATAGAATTAACATATGGTAATAATTCAGGTTCGAGTTGCCAGCACCACAAATAATATTTAAAAAAAAAAAAAAAAACCTGATATGGCTCATTTTCTACCGTGCATATTTTCTTTCAATATTTTATTTGTGTGTAAAATATCATTTATTAGGTTCACTATTTGTCATTACCATCTTGCCCCTCAATGACCAAACGACAAATTCATTTTCTTTAACTGATGGGTAATGGCAGGGCAGTTTTTATAGATTAATGTAAACTACAAAATGGTTTTTAGAGAATTCTAACAGTAGAAGGCAACAAATGGAGAATACGTGTAACTACATGATATTTTTTCTTTTTAATAATATTCCTTTTTATTTTGTTATTCCTCTCACTTCCTAATAGTTGTTGAGAGAAGGCTTCTTGACTGTTTTTAAATCCAAGATGCAATCACTGCTCCTTCACGAATACCTTTGGATATTTGTATAAAGGAGGAAATGGGATTTTTTGGCATTTCTTAAAATGCTTCCATAGATTGAATATGTCCAAGCAACAGTAACCAGAACCCCGAGACAAAAGGCAAGCTAGCTAATCTGTGCTGTGTCATGTCAATGCAAATATGGACGACCCTCAATGCAAATAATTCTATGTTCCCACTATTATTGCTCCGTGTTTAAGAAGTCTTGGCGGATGTGGATCTGATTGCCCATTTTTCACTCCCTTGAGCAGAAATAAAGTGTGAAGCAACCTTTGAATGAACTGGCAATGGTGGGAAAAGAAGAAAAGAGAGGCAGCTTGACCCCCCCAATAATACAATTTCGTCTTGAAAAGCTAAACCCCAGTCAACAAATTTTTCAGATTAAAATGGATAATTGCATGTAGATGCATATATTTATATATGTTTGTCAAAACCAGTCTTTTTCTTATTTTAACCTTCATAAAATTTTACATCTATTTTATGGACCATTACAAGTCTCCGGCCCTACTCTCACAAGTTGATGTCTTCGAAGGTGAAAATCACTTGAAAGAATTTCTGATGCGAAACGAAAATCGCATCACGATTATTTACGATCTCATTCACACATGGTTGTTTAAAAGACCACATCTCATTTCCCCGCTATTTATTATTATTTTTTTGTTTCTAGCTAGTTTTATGAGTAAAGATAGAATCAGTAAATGCAAGGAGTGATCATATGGTATAATTCGCAGGAAATATTTTTTTCCCTTTATAAAAATTTTAATTTATTGATGCTGTTATTATATAACGTACACATACAAGTATGTTATTCATCTTTTTGTCACACCAAGATCAAGATGGTTTTTTGTTATGTTAAAGGTTTTGAGACAATCACACATCTTGTTGGAATTTCGAAACCATGTTTGTTTACTTTTTTCACAAATTTACAAATTTCTTCTCTTCGCATTCATACTCCTCTCAATCATACATGATATTTATAGTCTTAGAAGTATATGAATATGTGTCCACCTTCAATTGATATTTATGAATCTTCTTCGTATAATGAGTATTTTTCCAATGTATCCATATATGACATGAACCTTCAAATTAATATATTACAAATGCATTAGTACCGTGTGTTGGGGGAATTTTGATTTTTTATATGAGTTGTATTTTTATCTCATAATTACAAATGCATTAATTTCAAACCGTGTGTTGGGGGATTTTTGACTTTTCATATGAGTTGTATTTTTATCTCATTTCCGGTCAACGTCCATCTTTAAGTGAGTGGTGGTCCTTGGCCTCAATTTCTAGTAGAAGCAGATGGACTTCAAAAGACTTGTAATAGCATCACATTGACTCATAAATCATAATATGTAGTCTCATATTCATATTAGACGACCTTGACTTTTTAAGTCGTGTTTGAACTAGGATGCACATACCATAATATGAAGCTGCATGCCTATAAAAGCATCTCATCAACTCCTCTTCCATCCAAACAAAATCAATCCTTTTCTCTTACTTATTATTAAAGAGCTAAAATCAATTTTGTGTTAAGAAATCATGGGGCGGTTGTCCTTGTGTTTTTTCATGTATATCATGTACTCGTCAGCTCTTTCCCTCTCTTTATTTGCTCACTCCACTTCTTCACTGTGTCATGATGAGGAGCGTTCTGCTTTGTTGCGATTCAAGGAAAGCATTTTAACAGATAAATTTGCCTCTCAAGATCCTTCTGCTTATTCCAAGGTTGAATCTTGGAACTGGCATATTAGTGACTGCTGCTTGTGGGATGGTGTCAAGTGCAATAACAAGACTGGTCATGTCATCAGGCTTGACCTCACTAGTAGTTGTCTTTATGGTTCTATAAACTCTACCAGCACCCTCTTCCACCTTGTCCACCTGCAATGGCTTAGCCTTGCTGATAATAACCTCAATCTATCTAAAATCCCTGCTGCCATCAACAAACTGTCCAAGTTATCACATTTAGATCTCTCTAGTTCCAGCATTTCTGGTCAAATACCATCAGAGATGCTAGAGCTGTCCTACTTGGAGTCCCTCTATTTGTCAGGCAACTTTTATTTAGAGCTGCAAAAGCCAGGTCTAGGAACTCTAGTTGACAAGTTAACCAACTTGAGAGAAGTTGATCTTAGTCAAGTCAACATTTCTTCTTCAGTACCAAAAACCTTGGCAAATTTGTCTTCTCTGACTCATTTATCTCTCCAAGCTTGCGAACTGAAAGGTGAATTTCCTGCGAAAGTTTTCCAATTACCCCATCTTTCTTTTCTCAATTTGAGGTACAACAGAGATCTCACCGGATATATACCCAAATTTGAGAAGAGCAGCCCACTGGCTTATGTGAGTGTTGGAGGATGCTATTTTTCAGGAACCATCCCATCTTCACTTGACAAGCTTACCAGTCTGGTCTATTTGGAGTTTTCTGCTAACAATTTCTCAGGTGAGCTGCCTACTTCCATTGGAAATCTTGCTTCTTTGAAAGAATTGTATATCGACTACAACAATTTCTCAGGCCAAGTTCCATCTTCATTGGGTAATCTAACACAACTCAGTGCTTTGGACCTTTCTTATAATAAATTTCTTGGCCAAAATTCTTCCTCGTTGTCTTGGATTGCTAAGCAGAAGGAGCTCACTTATCTAGGCCTAGCTGGAATGAGCTTATTTGGTGAGCTTCCCTCTTCGCTCATGAACCTCACACAACTTACTCTGTTAAACATGGATAACAACCAATTAACCGGTCCGATCCCTTATTGGCTCATGAACTTGAACCAGATATCAGCTCTACAGTTGATGTCGAACCAATTGACTGGCCAAATCCCATCTCAAATTAGCAACCTAACCCAATTGAATTTTCTTCGGCTTTCATCAAATAAACTTCAAGGCCTAATTCCCAGCTCTATCTTTGAACTCAAGAATCTCAAATATCTTGTCCTTAGTTCAAACAACTTGAGTGGCACAGTGGAATTGGAAATGTTTCTTCATAAATTCAAAAGTTTAGAAGTGTTGGCTCTCTCATCAAACAATTTAACACTGCTCACCCAAGCCAATGTTAATAGTACCAGTTTTCAGCAGAAGTTCACATCTATTGGATTGAGTTCGTGCAACCTTAGAGAATTCCCGGATTTCTTGCGCAACCAGGAGCAATTGATGGAGCTAGATCTTTCCTCCAACAAGCTATCTGGCCAAATCCCAAGCTGGTTGTTCAATCTAAGTATAGATAGCTTGAGTTCCTTGAACCTTTCTCACAATTTTTTCACAGGGTTTGATCAACAACCTGTACTTCTTCCGTGGAATAATCTGATCACTATAGATCTTCGGTGTAATAAGTTGCAAGGACCACTTCCAGTTCCACCACTTTCCATCAGCACCTATCTAGTTTCGAAAAACAAACTGACCGGAGAAATTCCACCGTGGTTATGCCATTTGCCTTACCTTTATGCCCTCGATTTATCTGATAATAATTTGAGGGGCGTGCTTCCGCGATGTTTAGGTAATTTGCATTACCTTTCTGTACTACAATTACAAGATAACAAATTTCATGGAAGTATTCCTGAAAGCTTCGTAAATGGTACGAAATTGAGGATGATTGATTTAAGCAACAATTTGTTACAAGGGATAATTCCAAGATCATTGGCCAATTGTTCAATGCTGGAATTTCTTGATCTCGGAAACAATCGAATCAGTGATACCTTCCCTGCATGGTTGGGAATTCTTTCCAAGTTAGAAGTTCTCATCTTGCGATCAAACAGACTTCATGGTGTAATAAAGGAACCTGAAACAGAGTTTGAATTTCTCAAGTTGCGCATCATTGACCTGTCTCACAACAGATTTACGGGTAAGCTCCCATCGAAATACTTCCAGTGTTGGAATGCCATGAAAGTTGTCAATGCTAGTCAATTAACATATATGCAAGATGAACTGATGCCAACAGTCTATATTCAGTTACCATATTATTCTATTGATTATGATTACTCATTAACAATGAGTAACAAAGGCTTGGAGACAAAATATGGGAAGATCTCAAATCTCCTCACTAGCATTATTCTCTCGAACAATAGATTCATTGGAGAGATCCCGGTGTCCATTGCCAACTTAAAGGGGCTTCGCAATCTAAACCTTTCGAACAATAATCTCCACGGTCACATTCCATCATCTTTGGGTAACCTGACAGTGGTAGAATCATTGGACATGTCTAACAACAGTCTCTCAGGAGAAATTCCTCAGCAGTTAGCAGAACTCTCATTTCTTGCCGTGTTTAATGTCTCACATAATCATCTCACAGGACACATACCACAAGAAAGACAATTCTCTACATTTGAAAACAGTTCATTTGATGGGAATCCAGGACTGTGTGGAAAACCTTTATCAAGAAAATGTGAAAATTCTGAGCCAAGAGAGAAAGAAGAGACCGAAGAGTGGGAAGAATCTCCATTTGGACTTGATTGGAAAGTAGTTACGATAGGATATGCAAATGGGATGATAATAGGATTGGTTCTTGGTTACTTATTCTGCACAAGAAAATACGAATGGTTTGTGAAAATATATGGGATGCGACTGAATAGAATCGAGATAAGGAGGACACGCTGAAATCGTATTATAATTAGCTCGTCAAGACATCAGGTACCTTTTTCTTCTTGCTATTTTCATGTATTTTTTTTTTTTATTTTGGGACAAATTATATCTAACTTACCGGCTTTACCACTTTACAGACGGAAACAACTTTATAAAAAATTGACAGCGCACATCCTGCTGTTACCGTTAACCGTCAAGTGCTAACGGTTCACCTTCACTACTTTTCTTTTTCTTATTGCTCTCTCTTTTTCATGTAATTTTTTTTTAAAAGTCTTTTCATGTTTTAAGTTTCAATATATTTTAAAGTAGTGAATAAAAATAAAGGAGTAGTTGATATTTGATAATTGGAGATCTTTAACCAGTTATTTTATTTTAATGGGATATATTAGGGTTTATTAAGATCTATCTAATTACCCTAATCTGGACGGGGAGGATTTATTATAAATCTCTATTTATTTGTTATTGAAATATATTAGTTTTAATATATTCTTAAAAGGACAAAAAAAACTCTCATTGAATAATTTATACAATTTATATGTGAGATCTTGAAATATGAAGTCAAATCTCTTAATCTAACAATTTCACATAATGTTACCAAACATGACCATATGTAACCTTCAATTCGACATGAAGAAGCAGCTGTAACCTGTATGCATACACTTACCATGTAGATTTTGACTGCCTTTTTTATCACTATTTTATCAGCCTTTTTCAAGAATTGAAAGTAAAACTAATTCCAAGACATGGTAATAGTTTGAGTGTCTAAATGGGGGCATTTACAAAATTGAAAGAACAACAGAAATACCTATTGAGTGCATAAAAGTACCAATGATAACAAAACATGTTTTCCTTCTTTAAAATTAGAAGCAAAACTCTTCAATTTTATTGCATAATTTACAACAACAAACAAGAAGTGCAAATGGAAACTCTTCAACCTGTTGCACTATCATGTTGTGTAAAACAGATAATTCTATTTATGAAGGCATACTGTCTGTAAACCTTATTGTCCTAATAAAGCAAATATTTCAAAGACGAGGAGTTGGTTTTACTGGTTCAGGTATTTTCCGGTAATCATATACTCCAATACCTCGCTTTCTTCCAAGCCGACCTGCATCAACATACTGCACAAGAAGAGGACAGGGAGCATATTTATTGTCCCCTAGACCAGCATGAAGAACTCTCATTATTGACAAGCAGACATCCAACCCAATGAAATCTGCAAGTTCTAGAGGACCCATTGGATGATTTGTTCCTAGCTTCATCCCTGCATCAATGTCCTCTTTCATTGCTACTCCAGTATAAAGAGTGAAAAATGCTTCATTTATCATCGGCATTAAGATTCGGTTTACAATGAAGCCAGAATAGTCCTGAGAGCATATCACTATCTTGCCAAACCTGCAAATTCAACAGTCATAATTGCACAGTAAAAGGATAGATATAAGATAGAGACATGCCCACTGTCATCTTTCTAAGGGGTTCTGGCATGCACACATGAACAGGATGGGAGAAGATAAATTTATTTATTTGAACTACAAAGTAATAAGAGAACAGAAACTGTTTAAGAGGTGTAGGATATTCGAGGCAATTACCTCTCTGCCAAGGCTTTTGTCAAACTGAATGTCTCATCCGATGTGTCCGCACCTCGCACAATCTCGACTAATTTCATTATAGGAGGAGGATTCATAAAATGCATACCAATCACCTGCAAATTATATTTTTCTTCTAGTTATCAGATTCTCAACGTCACAAAATTGGCCAAAATGGTAACTGTAGCGAAATATTATTTGTAATGAAAAAACGAGCTCTCCCGACGAAGGAATCTCGCTCCTACTGCTATTCCTAGTTCCACTGTGCCCTAATCCTAATTTGACTTTGCACCCGGTGACACCTAAAGTCTTGTACTTGTTCATATTGCAAAGCATACAGAAATAGGTCAAGTGATACAAGCAATACCAGTCAAAAACAAGTCAATACACAAAATGTTGCTTATGCTCCATTACATGAAAGGGCAAGCAAAACAGATAAAGCAAAGTGTTAAGGCAACCACAACACCAGCAATAGTGGGAATGAGAAATCAACAACCATGATAGGAACCCTTTCCTGTTTTATTTTCTTAATAATTAGTTTAGTTTCCTTTTAGTATTGATTTGATTAAGGATTGTTTTGCTTTCCTATTTGATATATTATTATTATTTGTTTCCTTGTCCAAGTCAAATTAGGTTTTCTAGCTCTATAAATTCTAGACCTTATGGACAATTTATGTAATCAATGTTCTTCATTTCTTCTCTCTATCGGAACAATAGGGCCGCTCATTACTAAACTTGTTGAAGAGATGAAATATTATCAAGCTATATCTAAAGAAGGCCAAAAATTAGGATACATTCTGGGAAAATAAAACTTCCATCGAAGAGAAGCAAATGAAAGGCTTTCATAAAAATTCTCGTAGAATCGAGAATGAAGTTTTCATTCTGTACATGCCAGATCATGAATTAGTATTTGCATTCAATCTCCAAAAATATCTCAACCATTTCGAACTTTCTATTTTTGGAACGGAATATTTACGGAATCCCCGTGAATAGGAATCAAACCTTATTCCATGGTATTTACATGAGATTCCTCTTTCTTATTCTTAAGCAAGTCCCCAAAGGGATTAGTCGATTCATGATTTATGATTCATCTTTCGTTTCCTTTCCTTTATTTTGAGAAATATATTGATCAATTCCCATTCTTTCTTTTCCAATAAAATAAAATTACAGTCTTTTGACAAATTGAAGGTCAATCCCCTAGAAGAGATCAAATCTTTATTTTCTTGTTTTCTAAATTTTTATTGTTAGGAATTAAGTTCCTAACAAATTGGTATCAGAGCATCGATCCGGCAAATCATGGCACAACAGATTGGAGCATGAGAAGTAATATTGGAAGAATTCGGGACAAGAATTGAAGCAAGGCTTGAAGAAACTTTTAATAAGAAGTTTGATGAATGAAAAGCTTCCATCAACATCATCGTTTAAGCAATCACTGAGATGCTACGAAGAAATCCCATCGATACGGATTAGGGTCAGTAAAAAATCCTATTGAGTCAGTTGAGTGCAATAGCCGCGATCAACCCAGTCCAAAGCAACAAGATCAAAACTTTTTTGATGCTAATGACCACAAACTTCTTTGACCTCACACTAACTTGAGATCAAAGAAGTTACACTTAGCTGTGAGAAAGTGCCTGCTGGTGAATACTGTGAGGGTAAAAAAGAAAGGTATAGTCAAACAAAAATATTTGATGGTCATAATGGTGTAAATTTGAAGTTCTCATAATCTTTCCTGCATAAGAACTTCAAAATTTTGGAATCTGCCAATATTCTGCTTCGAATAGTAAGCTAGCTGGTTTTGAGCACAAGCCTTGGTTCACAAGGTTAGCACCTGTTTGGGAGATAAAAATGCACATATCCAACATCAAAACCTAGAAGATCTTCACCGTATATGAAACAATGGAAGGATTTCCAAGGAAAAATGGAGTCTGTGATCTACTGGGAGGCTATCCTTCCACAGAACAGCAATCATTTTCTGATTTTTGATATATTTCAGAGTCTTCTACGAGGTTGAAAGCATTATCTTTTTTTCCTTCCTCACAAAATGGCAGGGACATTGTAAGAAGATATAGTAGAGTGATGAGAAAAAGAAACTTTGAGAGTATATGACAAATACTTCCAATCCAAGCTCTTAATCATAGAGTTTGCAGTGGGGTGTTAGGCTAAGAAATTATTCGTCGAGCACCAAATGAACTAATCACAGAAGACTCCAACTGCCATCATACTGAGCAAAAACAGCACAGAAAAAGAAAAAGTACAAGAATGTGTACCCATGGTAGGGTTCAAGAAATAAAATACCACATGCCATGGTAATGGCAACCAAATTCTAAAAAAGGTTACATTAGCAAATACTTCGATAATAGCATACCAAAAGCAATTTCAATACCCACACTTATTTACTTTACTTTGAAACTAATTACTTGTATTAGATAAAGATTTGAACATTTAGTGGATAGAGAAAATAGAAAGTTATTTAAATGACTTCTTTAACTAATGCTTTTATTACCTGGCATGGTCTGCTGGTCGCGGATGCTAGACGAGTGATAGATATTGAACTTGTATTAGATGCCAAGATAGCAGAAGCTTTTGCAATCTTATCTAGCTCAGAGAACAACTTCTTCTTCACTTCCGTAGACTCCACAATAGCTTCAATTACAACATCCACTGAATGAAGGTCTTCTAAATTTGATGTATACTTTAGACGTCTCAGAGCATCAGAACCAGCTGCCTATTAAGTAAAGATGACAAAGTTTTTATATTAAGAACAACATTAAATTAACAGGGAACTAAAAATTAATTTGATTATAACACATCCATTGACTATTGTCATGGTTTTTTCTGGGGTGGGATGAATCACAGTCAATCCTGAAAGAAAACGGACTCAGTCTTACGGACTCATCTTTCACCTCCTCCAATTATATAAAAAGTAAACATGATGTCAGTATCATCAGGTAGAACAATAGCTTTGATTATAGTAAGCCTTACTTTTCTTTTTCCAGACAGTTTATTCTTGTAATGGTTTTTGCTCTCAAACAACAATTTGGTTAAGAGTCTCAACTATAATTGCTTAACTAGAAAGTTCAGAGTTGACAGGATCAAAGGAATTTAAGTTAAGAGATTATATTAAATCCAGCATTTCTCGTGTTAAAGTTATTGCAATTAAAATACAAAAGATAATCAAATCATTCTCATACAAACACTAGACACCCAAACATGTACCAAATTTTCATCAATAAATCAGTTGATATTGAACTAAAAACTTATTGAATTTTCAACGTTTCAACTAACCCCAGTATCATTTTTATCTTCTATTAATTTCTTCAACATTCTCATATCTTTCTAAGCATAATCAGAAGGCAATCACATGAAAACCACAATCATTTACACAAAAGTATCAAATTTGAGAGTATAAAAAAAATAACTACATTAAACTTGCCCCCAACAACTGTTTATGTGAAATGAATTATTACATAAAATAAATACATAAAAAGTGAACCATCAAAACCTGAGAGAGGTGGGCATTGGAGACAAAGCGCTGGATGGAGCTGGAGATGGACTTTGTGGCTCTAACCAGAGCATCTGGGTCAGTGTCAACGAGCCAGACATCCAAGCCGTGCACGGCGCCGAGCTGGGCGATCCCCGAGCCCATTTGACCGCTTCCCACCACAGCTAAGGTCTTGATCTCCGCCATTTTCAGAACAGCAAGGTCTCAGCGAGTGTTAAATACGGTAAAAGATAAAGGGGTGGATTCCACGCTCTGTTGATGCACGTGAGGGTGATATTCAGGAAGACAGCTTCATTGAATCTGTCGATTGATTTAGATTTTATCAATTATTTAAGGGCCCAATTGTAATAAATCACGTTTCATTATATTATAATGAAATTATAAGTTTAGTCTTAATTATATGTTAATATTCTACCATCAATTGATCCAGTCAAACTTAACAGTTTGACCTTGACTTTTATGCGAAATGATATAACTATCCCTAATTAAAAAATTAAATTAAATAAAAATTAAAAAAAATAATTTTTTTAAAAATGGATCTCCACCATTTATCAACATTAATGGACTGTGGAGATCCAATCTGTATTTCCACCAAGAACACAACCCAAACAAAAAAAAAAAAAAAAATTCATTGATGGACTGTAAAGATCCAAATTGGATCTTCACCACCAAGAACACCAAGAATATAATTTTTTTTATTTTAATTTTAAATTTTTTAAATTTTTTTTATCAATATAATCTCCACCGTCTATCAAGATTGATGGACGGTGGAAATTCATTTAATCTTTTTATAATTTTTAACAATTTTTTTATTTCTTTTAGGGTAATTTATATTATGCCCCCTGACGTTTGACATATTAAATGTTTTTCCCCCTATATTTTTAGCAATACACGTTTTCTCCCCTGCCGTTATTAAACCATCCAAAAAGTAAACTTAACGTTAAAATGTAAGGGCACTTTGGTAATTACATTCACCTACTAAAATAATAAATAAATTTAATTCAAAAAATAATAAATAACAATAAAAAATATAACTCTCTCTCTCTCTTCTACACATCAATCATTTTTTTCTCACTCTCTCTTCCTTCCCCGTCTCTCTCTACCTCCCCATCTCTCTTCCTTCAACTATCTTCCACTCTCACAATCAAATCTCACTCTCTCATTCTCAAAAAAAAAAAAAAATCTCACTCTCTCTCATTCTCATTATCTTCTTACTCCCCCTCTCTCTCTCTCTATATTTCTCCCCATCTCCGGCGAATTATCTTCTCCCATCTCTCCTCTCGTCTCTCCTTACTCTCACAAATCTTTCTTCCATCGAGAGAGTTTTGGAGGTATTTGTGGGCCCAGAAAGAGGGGAGGAGATGAGAGTTTTGGTGGTTTTGGGTGTATTTGGTGAGTTTAGGTAATTTGAGTGGTTTTGAATTTTTTTTGGGTGGATTTTGGTGGTTTTCGGTATTTTGGTGGTTTTTGGTTTTCTTTTGGTGGTTTGGGTTTTATTGTGGTGGTTTTGGGCTTACTAGTTTTTTTTTTTTTTTTAAAGGAAAAAAAATGGATGGCGGTGATATATTGGAGTTTTAATAAGTGAGATTGATTTGGAGATGGATTGTGTGATGAAGTGTGGGTGCGGATGAAGCATAGATGGTGTGATGATAAAAATGGAGGATGGTGAAGGTATGTTTCCAGAAGAAAAAAAAAAAAAAAAAAAGAAGACGATGAGAAGATATTTTTACATTTTATATTATGTTTTTAAAAAGCTATGATGTGTTGGTACCTTTTAATAAAAAACATTAAAAAATTCCAAAAAAATATATTTTAAATTCATTTCTTATCTGAGTGAAATAGAGAAAATACCATAATACCCTTCTGCTTTATCGTCCAACTCACTTTTCAAACGGAGTTATAACGGCAAGGGGAAAACGTGTATTTTTAAAAACATAAGGGGAAAAACGTCTAATATGTCAAACGTCAGGGAGAAAATATAAATTATCCTTTTTTTAAAATAAATTAAGGTTAAAATGACCAAAATACCCTTTGACTATTGGTTGACCGTTAACTCTAACGGTCAACCAGTTAGTCAAGAGTATTAACGTGTAATTAAGGTTAAATTCACGATTTTATTACAATATAGTCATACATCAGAGTACTTCATTGCAGTTCGTCCTTATTTAAGGGATATAATCATTCTCCCCGGTATTTTCTATTTTTCATCCTCTAATTTTATTTTTCTCTTTAATCCTTTAGTTTATAAAATATCCAAAATCTTTTATCTCATTAAATTTTATTTGACTTTTAAGTTTGACCATTAAATATTAAAAGGTAGAATGGTAATTATAACTTAATAAACACCCAAAATATTTTTAAATTAAATAAAATTTCATTTAAAATAAAAATAAAAAATATATTTCTCTCTCTTCTCTCCTTTATCTCTTTTATCTTCTTTTTTCTCTTTTTTCTCTCTCTCTCTTTCTTCTTTCCTCTTTTTTCTTTCTCCTCATCTTATTCTTCTACTCTCACGTATCTCTCTCTCTTCCATATTACATTTTTTTCTATTTTTTTTATTATTTAAGGTATGGTATGAGATTTTTTTTTTTTTTTTGTTCATATTTTTTAAAAAATATTTTGGTTGGAGATTTGGTAGAGATCAATATTCACCATCCATCTTTTGAAGATGGACAGTTGGATCTCTACTAGTTCTAAAAAAAAATTTAAAAAAAATTTTATTTTTAGTTTTATTTAATTTTTATTATGTGTTTCTAATTTTTAATATTTTTTATTAAATTTATTAAATTTATCTTTTTATTAAATTATTTTTATATAGTTTTAATTTTTTATATATATAAATATTTAAGTATTATTTTTTAAAAAAATTTGAGAGTAAAATAATCTTCTCTATTAAAAAATTAACAAATCTTAACAGAAGTGGTAAACTAGAAAAAAAATAAAACAGAGAGAGTAAAAAATAGAAAAAATATAAAACAGAGAGAGTAAAAAATAGAAAAAATCTTAAAGTATATGGGGGGATGATTATATCCTATTATTTAATCATTAATACTTATGATACTCATTGCATATATTTTTGAAAAACGGAAGAAATTCATTTTGGTCCTAATTGTTTGTTTATGAAATGAGGGGTGCTCGCAGCAGCCGCCCCTTTCTTAAAGTTTTATGAATAATTATTTTTTAGTCCTTCTATTTTTATTTTTAACTTTTATAATCTTAAATTATTATAAATTTATTAATTTAGTTCATATAATTAAAATTTTAATAATTATATAATTAAATAAAAATTAAAATGAATTGTTTTACTCCTAATAATAGGATATTAGCATTAAAAGACATATATGACCTATTTATAATATATGTTATTAGATTATATTTGCATATGTGTGTATATATATTATGTATCTAATTAAATAATATAATATAAAATATAAATATAAAAAATTTTGTCACATGCAAAGCTCGATGTCTTCTTGGCTTCCTTCGTGAAGGCAGTATATTTTTTTTTCAAATTTATATTTTTAAAAATGATAAATTTAATAAATCATTTTAATCATTTTGTTTAATTTCTCAATTTTAATTATTTTTATTTTTATTTTTAAATTTTGATAACAATTAATTTTGAGTTTTATTTACGTAGACCATTAAAATAGGTGGCCTCTACGGAAGAAGTCAGGAAGACGTCACTTCCTCAGGTTGCAATATTTTTTTATATTTTTATATTATTTAATTAGACACATTAGTAATTTCATACAAAATAAAATATTAAACATTAAAGAGATAATAACAATGCCTAAGGACAATAAAATGATGACATGTGGCTTATAGAGGGAAATCTGGGAAGGTTTGAATCAAAGGGGAACCTCTTAGGTCCTCTAGGTCCATTCCCAGACCCAGATGATGACCTTTGCACACTACACACCTAAGGCAACCGAGGTTCAATGAATAATCTCCTTAGCCGTCAAATCATCCCCTTTAATGAAGAAATGAAGGATCTGGAAACAACCAAGGGCGAGCTGTAATCCATAAAAGCATAAAGCAAGGTGCAGTTGTAAAAGTTTACCCAGAAAGCGACTTGACATGTCTGACCAAGGTCAAAACAGGCTGCAACCTATTTCCTTGGACTACAGAGCTGAGCAGATAGCGACCACACATCTTTTGGTTGCAGGTCTGCATAGAAAACGACCTTTCACCTCAGGATACGAGCTGTACATACCTGGTTGTACGAAGCAATCAAATTGAGCCCTTTGGAGGAAGCATCAGACAAAATCTCCCATCACTAAAGGAGAATTTGATACGTGTCAGGAAGGTGATAAGGTTGCAGAGAGAAGCTTAATGAACCAGGTCAAGTAATCTGAAAAGGTGCATTGGCCAAGGGGAATGACGTGGAGCCATAAGAACTAAGGGCTGAAAATCTATATAAAGCACACCAAACTTCATTAAAGATAATAAATTGCTGGTCTGGAATGCCCTAGTGTAGTCCTCAAAAATCGCTCGGGGACACGGGGCACTACAACCTGCAAAGACAGAACGCACGTGACCCGCAGGACGTCTGGGACACCGGGATGGTGCCGGCCAAAGTCACTCCGACGGTCAAGTTAGCGAGTGCTAATAAATATGTAATGCTCGTAAATGGAGATGAGTGAGAAATACTTCCTGCTATCTTCACAGTTGGGGTTTCTTTGATCAAAGGAGATGTAAGGTCGGAGGGTGATCGGAGAAGATGAGCAATGGCCGGAGGGTGTGGTTCTTTCTCAGTAATATCTGGATCTCAGTTTTTCGGCCGTCCCCCCTTATGAGGGATTATCCTCCTCTTTATAGAGGACTAATGCTTCTTCCTTTTGAGAGATCTCATCATTCTCTCTTCTCTGTCTGCCACCAAGAAAGCATCTGGGTGCTTCTTTTGATTGGGCTGCCATCAAGTGTCATTATGACTTTGTAGGACCCGTCTCAAAGTAGATCACAATCTGGTCTCCCTCGGAGCGACGGAGATGCTAGGTCGTACGACATGTAGGTTCCTTGTCAATCTGGACCGTGATTGGGTGATGTAGCACCGTCGTACTACATGAGTGCTTCATGTCGTGCGACAAGGTCTTCGAATTGGTATGTCGTCGTACTACACGAGTGCTTCATGTCGTGCGACATAGTTCTTTGAACTGATGTGTCTACATGAGGGTGCTCCGTGTCGTACGTATGTCGTACGACAATAAGGTCTTTCGTACTGGTCCCCCGTCGTACTACATGAGAGTACTTCATTGTCGAACGTATGTCGTACGACAATAAGGTCATCGTATTGGTCCACCGTCGTACTACACGAGAGTGCTTCATGTCGAATGTATGTCGTACGACAATAAGGTCTTCGAACTGGTATGTCGTCGTACTACATGAGTGCTTCATGTCGTGCGACATATTTCTTCGAACTGACGTGTCTACATGAGGGTGTAGTCCCACTTTTAGCTATGGGCTTTGTCTTTGGGCCATACTTTGGGCCAGACATATTTTGGCTACTACACCTAGTATGTAGAGGAAAATCCGGTGGTATGCTTATAAAAATACTGGAATCCAAGTTTCCATTTACTATTTCTAAACCTATCTCACCTCAATATTATTGTATTCTACCTTAGAACTCCCTTTTGACTTGAGCATTGGACGGTTTTCGCCAGTAGAACACCGGTCTCATTCTTTGTTTTTCCTCAGGAAAAGGTGTCAAACGAGCCAGCTAAGGTCCATACACACTGGTGAGCCTATTGTCTTCGAAGGTTAGCACCTTCACAAGACCTTTGCTATTGATCCTAAGGTCCATACACTCTGGTAAGCCTACTGTCTTCAATGGTAAGCATCTTCGCAAAACCTTCACTATTGATTCTAAGGTCTCTACATTCTAATAAACCTACTGTCTTCGAAGGTCAAATATGTTCGCAAGACCTTTGCTCGTGGTCAATCCATAGGATACTTAAAAACAATTATATGTGTTGGTGCGAAACCATTTTTTTGCATCAACAATATATGTATGCAAATATAGTATAATACCATGTATTATAAGTAGGTCAAATATGTCTTTTAATTTCAATATCCTATTATTAGGGTAAAACGGTCTATTTTGACTTTTATTTATTTTACATGATTATTAAAATTATAATCTTGTGGACTAAATTGATAAATTTATAATAATTTAGTTATAAAAAATTGAACTAAAAATAGAATTACTAAAAGGAAATTATTCATAAAACTTTAAAAAAAGAGGGGACACATATCGTTCCAAGGGTGACCCTTGGATCTTCCAAACACATCGTAAGTTAAACCCGTGCTGATGAATAACGAACCCGCAATTAATAGGGAAGGTATAGTAATGCTATGAATGACCCATTATCGAATACTGATAATAATATCAGCAAAATGATGTTCTTCTGTGCTTCCAGACATGCTGACCTCCATATATTTTGTACAGTCAAAGGGGAATTGATTATGTAAAAGATAAAGCACTCCTCTTATGAAATAGTAATTTTTGACCGATCTTTCCTATTTTAACTTATATAGTTCTTAATTTTTTAATAAGTTATCACTTTAGTTCTTCCGAAGAAATTTTTTACGATAAAATATGATAGAGTATGTATATAGACATTTTTACCTGTAACTTTAATTGATTAAATTGAAATATGATTTTATCCTTTAACTTTTAAAAATATAATAAATTAACCTACACTTTTACATATAATAGAAATCCAACATGTGCATAAAGTTTAAAAAAAAAGTGAAATTATAATAATTTTTTAAATTATAAAAATTAAAATAAATTAATGGATCTTCACCGTCCATTTCAGATATAGATGATAAAAATCAAAAAGAAAAATAGAAAGAAAAAAATAGATTGCAAATAATAGTGGAAATCTCTCGTGAATCTTCAAGGATGGAAATATGATATCCATCGATGGAGCTTAAAGCTCCATTGATGGACATATGAAGATCCGAAGATCTAAGATCTACATTCATGATCTTGAATATTTCTCATTATCTTTAAAATTTTTATTTTTTGATCTCTAGAGATGAACAGTGGAGATCCACCAATCAATTTTTTTAAAAAATAATTATAATTTATAAAAATTATTATAAATTTAATTTATTTTTGTTACTTTATTATTTCTTTTGTTTTTGAGATTTTTTAATATAATAATTTTTATTTTTTTATTTTTTGAACTAAGCAGCTATTTTTATGTGTGTGAGGACTGAATACTTCTAAGATCGTTAAATTTGACAAATTGGTCACTAACAAAATGACTAAATTGGTGAATTTTTAAAAAATTAGGGACTACACGAGGCAAAAAAAAAAAAAATATATATATATATATATATATATATATATGTCAAAAGTAATATTTTAAAAAAACTTTAGGGATCAAAATAAATTTGCATTTTGAACAAGAAAACAAATGTGGAATGTTTTGTTTACGTGCTTTCGAAAGTTGCTGTCGGAAATGAAAGACAGTGTTTCTAAATTTATAACTAAAAAGTTGAAAATAATTTATTATTTTTCATTATTTTTATTTTGAAAATAAATCACAACTTTTCTCTCAAAATAAGTATTTACTTATTTTAAATAACTATACCAAATACATTTACATCGTTTTTCAGTTTTGAAAAACTATTTTTAACAAATACTACCAAATACATTTGTGTTTTTAAAAACAACATTTTTAAAATATACCTTTTATCAAAAAAATAGTTTTCAAAATATCATTTTAAAAACAAAGGCTCCCTAATATTTTTTGGTTTTTTAGTTGATTACTGGTTAATATTTAACACCAAGAGAGACTCTTTTGGGATAAATTGTCCAATGTAATTGTGACATGTTGATTACTTGGAAAAATTAAATAAAATTTTATAAATTTGATGACATTATGGTCTGATTGTTCAACACAAAAGTTTTTCCTTTTAATAGCCAAATCTCGCTTCAATTTTGTTTGCACAAATGGAACACTCTTACCGAGGTTATTATAATAATATGACCCTCACAGTTACACCATTAAAATTGCAGTTTTGAATCGTATTCCGCTTTCTCTAATCTCAAATTAATTGTAATAATGTTTCAAACACTATAATCTCAAATATTCATTTCACATGTTATTTTATATTTATTGAATTAGAAAAAATTTCATTTTAATCCCTTTTTTTTTTATAAGAAACAATATTCTTTAAATTAAAGTTTTTATTTTGGATTCGAGTGGTTCCTAAAATTTTAAAAATACACCATTGTGGTTCCTCTGCCAATTAACAGTAAGTCAAACTTATCTAATCTATGTATTTTTTTTTCATAAAATATAATAACAGTAAAAAAGACACCATGTGTCCACATAATAAAAAAAGAAAATTATAAAAATTAAAAAAAAAAATAAGATCAATCTCCCATCGACCATTGGTGGATTGATGCCAATGAAGATCAATAATCAATGGACGATAGAGATTTAACCAAAAGAACGCATGACATATGATTTTCTAGTAGTGACTGGTCAACAAGTTAAAAATTGGTAGAGGATTGACCATTTATGGTAGTTATAGTGGCAGTGCGGTCTAAAACTCTACAAATTGCAACAAGAAATAGGCAATGAAGTCTTGAAATTTTGGAAATTCATTTGTGACATTCAGCGAACATGTCGACAATGATGAGATCGAGGTCAGCTATAACAACCGGCAATAATAGTTCACTCACAACGGCCGGTGGTTATAAACCTTCGTCAATAGATCTCTATAGACAGTGAAATCTTGACTGCACCGATGGAGATCCTTTTATATAATAATAGTAATAGGTTTAACTTTTTTTTTTCGATGCATTTAAATTTCAATTCAAAATTTTACAATTAATGGGCAAATATATTATTTGTTAGAATATTTTAACTCGTTTAAGGAAAAAAATCTTGTTTTACTCTTTTCCGATATAGAGGGAGGCTCAAAACCCAACTAAATAAAAACTAACAGTAACAAGGGATCTGTTGAGGGACAGACTCCCTTCTAATATCAGCTCAAACAATCTAATACCTTTGGAGGGGGTTTCTCAAAAAAAGAATTCTCAAACCCATAATTACACTCAACCTCCCTGAGATTTGGTTAATTACACTTGAAATCAAAGTTTGCATTAATTGACACTAACCTCCCCTCACGTTAACATTGACCGTCAAAATAAACGTTGACTTTTTTTAAAATTTTTAAATGACCAAAATACCCCTGTCAATTAATATTATCAATTTTTTACTATTCATTAAAAAAATTAATGGTGAGATCCAGATTAGATCTCTACCGTCTATCAACAATGATGAACGGTGGAGATCCAGATAACGGTGGAGATTCAATCTGGATCTCTACCAAGAAAAAAAAAAAAATTTTGAATGTGTTCATTGAACCCAGAAGGGTTCACATTGAACCCTTCTGGTTCGATCTTCGAACCCAAAAGGGTTCGAGATTGGGTTCGATCTCGAACCCAGAGGGTTCGAAGATTGAACCCTTCTGGGTTCGATGAATCTCGAACCCAGAGGGTTCGAAGATCGAACCCTTCTCGGTTCGATGAATCTCGAACCCAGAAGAGTTCGAATCGAACCCTCAGGGTAGAACGAACCCTTCTGGGTTCGAAGATCGATCACTTCTGGGTTCGAGATCGAACCCAGAAGGGTTCGTTCTTCGAACCCAGAAGGGTTCGTGGAACCCCCAGAAGGGTTCGATCTTCGAACCCTCTAGGTTCGAGATTCATCAAACCCTTCTGGGTTCAATCTTCGAACCCAGAAGGGTTCAATCTCGAACCCTTATGGGTTCGAAGATCGAACCAGAAGGGTTCGATGAACACATTCAAAATTTTTTTTTTCTTGGTGGAGATCCTATTTAGATCTCACCATTAATTTTTTTAATGAATAGTAAAAATTGATAATATTAATTGATAGGGATATTTTGGTCATTTAAAAATTTTGAAAAAAGTCAACGTTTATTTTGACGGTCAACGTTAACGTGAGGGGAGGTTAGTGTCAATTAATGCAAACTTTGATTCCGAGTGTAATTAGCCAAACCTCAGGGAGGTTGAGTGTAATTAACTATATATATATATATATATATATATATATATGGAAATCTAGAAATATGCGTCATCAATGGGAGCAGATCTGGTCCCATTAATGAAGCAAATTTTTAGATTTTCAGAATAATTTTTTTATTTTTTTTATTTTTGGTGTTCTTGGTTATGTGGAGAGATTGGATCTCCACTTTTTTTTCTTCTTTTTTTAAATTTTTTTTAAATTTTTTTAATATAATCTTTAATGTCCATTAATCTTGATGGAGATCCATTTAACTTTTTTTAAATTTTTTTAATAATATTATTTTTTTAATTTTTTAACCAAGGTTATTTGTGTCATTTTAAGTAAAATTCTTGGTCAAACCGTTACTTTTGACTGAGTCAACTAATGGTATGGTAGTAATATGTAATCAAGGTTAAACTCACAATTTCGTTACAGTATGACCAAACATCATAGTACTTTGTTATGATTTGTCCAAATTTATATAGTGATACATTTAGCAACATTAAGGTTTGAATCAGATTTGGGCCTGAAAGCCTTTGGGTAGTCATAAGAGGCTCTGAAGACAATTCCAAATCAATAATGGGGCCCATAATAGACATACCAAATCCATTAATAAGCAAATGAAAATTGTGACTATTCTGACCCAATAATCCTTCAAAATTTATTGAAGTTAGTTAAATTACTAAAAGAAATTTCACCCTATTCATTTTATCAATGTGAATGATCACAAACATGCAAAGATAGACAATCTTTTTAATCTAAAATTCTCACTTTTTGAGCAAAGTCAACTGCCCAAAAAGCATAAAAATAAAAAAAGCCATCAAATGGTTATGATTGCTGTGCTCATTGTGGGTGATGCCATCAATTAATGGATGGAATTTCTTTGGCTTTAGTAAGCTTGATCAAGAAGCTTAATGATGAGTCATTTACAAAAGTAATAAGTAGGAAGAGTGGTGACCTGCCAAAATTGAATTATTGGTGCAAATTCCTCTATCCTTATCTTTTTCCACGAAGAAGAAAATATAAAATATTTGGTGTAACGGGTGTATTATTGAGTGGTAACTCTTGCTATTAAAGATATGACATATAATAAAAAAAATATAAAGGAATTTATATATATTATATTTCGTACTATTACATGTCAAATTTTTAATGGATAGATACACCGCTCGTCGGTGCTCCCAATGCATTAAAAGTTTTCTCATAAAAATATATGTATCTCAATTTTTGACCTAGCTGCTCCTTCAATAGGTAAAACCAGCTTTTTGATTTGAGCACTATAAGTTTTTTTTTTTTTATAAGACAAGAAGTAAGTGTAAGTTATTTTTATTTTGAACAAAAATTCAACTTTAAATTAAATGGAAAGAATTACATCTATTCATAACTTAAATGGTTAGTGCACTTCCCTCCCATCTCAGTGATGAGGGTTCAAGTCCCTCACCATATACGTCTACCAGCATATATAGATAGTTATCTCCCCTTATTATAGGAGTATATGTCTTCCGTCATAAAAGTATATATCCGGACCACGCATTTAGTGATTGATTTCAGTAAGTTCCGATAATTATTATCTTGTAATTATATCATTAAAAAAAAATTGAATGGAAAGAAACCCTTTTTTTATATGAATAGAAGATCTCAATGTTAATTATGTTCATAATCAATGACTTAAAATGATATATCACTAATAATTTTATAAATTTAACAAAAAAGAAAACTCATTTATTCATCAATTAAACTAAGAATTGAGTATAAAAAGTAGAGCCAATTGTAATGAAGCACTATGATGTATGGTCATATTACGACAAAATCGTGAATTTAATCTTAATTATACATTACTACTCTATCATCAGTTGACTTAATTAAAAATAACATAACTAATCAATGTTGAAAAATAAAAAAATAATATTAAATATTAAAAAAACAAAAAATTAAAATTATTTTAAAATAAAAATTTACCATCCATCAAAATTAATTTGAAATGGATCCAATATTGGGGTGGAGATCCAATCCACCAATGAAGAATAAAAAAAAAAGAAATAACAACAATTGGGGTCTCTATCATCGGAGATCATAGCCACCGAGCCACCGTTTGTGATCGCTAAAAAAAAAAAAAAAACATTAAAATATGTCTTACCTCAATCCTTGAAAAAATTAAATAAATAATTTGAATATTCATATTCCATTGCTTTTTATATATTATTGTGGATTTATTTATTTTTGTTAGAATTATCATCCTGGCTTTTCTTCTCCTCCACTAAAATTGCTCTTCTTCAATTTTTTTTTTTTTTTTTCATCTCATTGTAGCAACAAATTATTCAAAAGTCCTTGTAGACAAAGACAAATTGAAACAAACCTAACTAAAACATGTGATTGTCATACTTTAAATTAATTAATTAATAAAAATGAAATTTAAAAAGCATTGACACTTTTACTGTCCATCACATAATTATGTTTTCCAAAGTCCAAGTTTGGTGAGGGGTTGGTTCTCATTTTTCAAATCCTTGGCTAATTCATCTTCTTGTTGTTGTCGTTGATTTTTGTCAATTATTGAATTCATAGATTTTTGGATATGCCTAGGATTCTTCCTACTCTATAATTATTAACTATCTTATAGGTCTTTGATTTTTTTTAAACAATTAAATATTCAACAAATTAGATTTTTCAAGCTGGCAATTGTTGAAGAATTTAACTCAACAATTGTCTTACATTGTCAAATTTTTCATGGATATTTTACAACTTAAAAGTTAGGATCAAAGGTAAAAAAAAAAAAAAAAAAAAACTCATGATGTAAACAAAGAATTTTCTCAATGCATTCATAGTTGAGAATTGAATTTTCCTAATAATGAAGTAATTTGTTTTTGACAATTTTCAAATTAAAAATTTATAGCTTTGATAGCTAAAAATCTAATTTTTCAAAAATTTTTTTATAGTTTTAAAATTATATAATTTTTAATTAAGTTATTTGACTTATTAGTAACTACTAACTAGTATTGAGTAGTCAACAATTGATAAATGAGAAGAAAAAGGAGGGAAAAAAAAATGAAGAAAGTGGGTTTGGTGAGTTCACATGTAATAAATGTAAGAGAGAGAGAGATAAGTAGGAGGAGTAGTTGACCACCCGACAAGCATTCACTTATCACGGCAATTCCCCGTGACGTCCGCCTACCGCCGCTCATCCACCGCCTATATCCGGTCACCAATCCCAACGTCTTTTACACCTCTCTCTCTCTCTTTTCCCATCACCACCTCCTGCTCAAGCGCGTGCTGTACACTTGCAACACTTTAAGCTGTATTAGTGTCGCTTCTTCTTTGCATTTTCATCAAATTTAATATGTTTAATTAATTAAAATTTTAAAAATAGATTAGGATCTCTTATAACCTTAATTTTTTTTTAAGCTTTTACACAAAATTCTAACAATTAAATTCACGTCTTTTAAATGTGTAAAAGTTTTAAAAAAATTTAGGTCTGGAGAAAATCCTAATTCTTTAAAAATAGAGTTGGTTCATTTATAAGTCTCACTCACCTATAAATTGAGTTTTTGGGAGCAAGTCTTACCTCCCTCTCCCTCTCCCTAATCCTTGATTGGCTGATTTATATTTTAAAAAAAAGTTGTAATGATTTTAATTGATTGATTGAATTGAATACATCATACATACACACGTTAAAATAAATTTTAATATGAATTTATCTTATATAAATTGATGAACATCTTATTATGTTGAGATTATTACCCAAGAGAGGTAGCTCAACTGATTAAGACTTGGACAGTTAAAACTAATAGGTCTCAGGTTCGAGTTCCTTTGGGTATCAGGCACTTACATTGACGAAGTAAACCTCTTTGAGTGATATTCTGACGCCCGTGAGATTAGTCAAGGTCTGCGTAAGTTGGCCCGAACACCCACGATAACAAAAAAAAAATAATATATATATATATATATATATATTGAGATTATTGAGTCAAAAGAATAACACTTACAACTAAAATAAGTAATTAATTTGTTAGATGGTGTTCACACCCTTCGGTTAATTTGTGACACTAAATACTTCATTGAGCCTATGTATAAACTCATTTTTATTTGACGTGAATTTGTAATAATAAATGCTATTATTTAATGCAAGTAATTTGTTATTTGACACATTTAAAAAAAAATTGTGAATATACTTACACCAACTCAAAATGATATATATAAAGATTCTTTCCTGACAAATAGATAAATAAAAAAACAACATCATGTATAGAGAATTTTAGATAAGAAAATATTAGTATCATACATCTATATATATATATATGTCAGACACATAAAACTATTATGGAGATTTAAGCAGTACTGTTAATAAAAGAAAGATCCCTCAAACTATGGAGTGTGCACGCGGATGTGGATGAGGTGGGAGTGGAACACAACTAGATCGCCTGAGACATGACCAACC
The DNA here is from genome assembly GCA_003430845.1 of Xanthoceras sorbifolium. NCBI lineage: Eukaryota > Viridiplantae > Streptophyta > Magnoliopsida > Sapindales > Sapindaceae > Xanthoceras > Xanthoceras sorbifolium. Next base: position 9,401,726 of record CM010613.1, read on the forward strand.
TCATTTTTTTTTTTCCCTTGCAAATCAACAAAACAAATATGTCTTTATTTTATCGAGAGAGAGAGAGAGAGAGAGAGGAAAGGGGAGATTAAAGAAAGAGACAAATGTAGGTATTGACAATCAGAAAGAAAAAAAACACAAACTTGTGTCACTAGTAAGCTGTGAATCCATCCAAATCCAACGTGAAAAGAAAAAAAGTCAGCTTCAGGCTTCAGCAGCTCACCTTCTCATTTCAAATCCACTGCTCAGTGTCTTGTCCACTAATAAAATATAGATTCTCTAACAAAAGAGAAACGACTTTCCTTTCTCACTTTCTGCATTTGCACCTCTCTCTCTCTCTCTCACGCTTGTCCCTACTCTTCTTTGATTTGAAATATCCTCTCTCTCTCTCGCTCTCTCTCTCTCCTCTCTAGATTCTGTCGTATGTTTTCTGTTTGAAAATAAGACTTCTCTGTGTGCGTGTAAGAGAGAGAGAGACGTCTGGTTTTAAAATTAGAGGCCCTCCTTTTGTTCAAAAAAGTGCTCACTGTTGATGTTGGATGCACAGGAGATTATTACTTCACTCACAAGTGATTGTATTAATAGTATTGCTTGTGCTTGTCAAATCGTCTGGTTTTCACTGTACAAGCGTCTGGTTTCTTGACTTGGTTTTAGACAGGTAAAGTTTTCTTCTTTATTAGGTTACTTCATTTCTTTCATGTGTGCACATTCAAATCTCTGGTATTCTTGTTCTTTGTTCTTGGGATCTCGATTTATTGATACTTGTCGATTAATTTTCAAAAAAGTTTTCCTCTATTTTGAGTCTTCTGTTTTTTTTTTTTCAGGGGTGATGTGGGTTTAAAGATTTCTCATTCGGGTGCTGTCTCATTTCTCTTTGCATGGTAGTGCTCTTGTCTAGGGTCTCTTGATTTTGGTCAAAAGTTGGGCCTCACTGGTTGTGGGAATTTTATAGCTTCACTCCTCTTTTATAAGTGTGTTATTGCTGCAGGTTGTTGTGAGTTGGTTCTTGTGGTATTATCTTCATTTATACGTTTGCTTTCAGGTGGGAGCTTGTGATTTCTCTTTAGTATTCCAATCCACATTGTTGCTTCATTTTTAAGTATCAAGTTGGGGTTCTTGTTTGGTGTTCATATGGGATGTGGGGGATGTCAAATTTCTTCATTTGGAATTCCTCTTGCATCTTAAATGGAATGCAAGTCCAACAGTCTCAGATTGAAGTAACTATATGGTTGTATCAGCCTTGATTTGAGTTGGGGGTTTTTTGGTTTCAGCAATGGTGATGTTGGGATTTATTCCAATGACTTACCTCAAATGGGTATTCTTGGCTTGCTTTGTTTGTTCATCTTTTGGTCTCCAAACCCAAAGCCAATCTTGTGATCCAAGTGATTTGTTGGCACTTGAGGAATTTGCTGGAAACCTCACAAATGGGTCTATCATCGCATCATGGTCCAATAATTCTTTTTGCTGTCAGTGGGATGGTGTTGTCTGTGGAAAGGAAGATAATGGATCGGTTGCTAGTAGAGTGGCCATGTTGATTCTGCCCAAGAAGGGAATAAAAGGGATAATTTCACGCTCATTGGGCCGTTTGGATCAGTTGAAATTGCTTGATCTTTCTTGCAATCATTTTGAAGGTGTATTGCCTGTTGAGCTCTCCAATTTGAAGCAGCTGCAAGTTCTTGATTTGAGTCATAACATGCTATCGGGACCGTTTTCAGGAGTGCTTTCAGGTCTGAAAATGATCCGATCACTGAATGTTTCTAGTAATTCATTCAGTGGGGACTTGTTGGAGCTTGGGGGATTTCCAAATCTTGCTGTGTTCAATGTAAGCAATAATTCATTCACTGGCAGGCTTAATTCCCAAATCTGGAGTGCCTCAAATGGGACAGAGATTCTTGATTTCTCGATGAATCATTTTGTGGGTAATCTTGAAGGCTTGGACAATTGCAGCTTCTCTCTCAAAGAGTTGCATGTAGATGTCAACTTGCTTTCGGGACACCTTCCAGATTCTTTGTATTCATTCTCATCTTTACAGCAACTCTCACTCTCTGAGAACTATTTCTCAGGCCAGTTAAGCGTGGAATTGAGTAAGCTCACTAGCCTTAAATACATGATCATCTTTGGAAATCACTTTTCAGGTGAACTTCCTAATGTATTTGGCAACCTTACAAACCTAGAATTCCTTATTGCACACTCAAATTCATTTTCTGGTCCTTTGCCTTGGAGTTTGGCACTCTGCTCGAAGCTCCACGTACTTGATATTCGAAACAATTCTTTAACTGGTTCTATTGATCTTAATTTCACTGGATTGCCTAGCCTTTGTACGCTTGATCTTGCTACTAATCATTTTTCCGGGCCCCTTCCAAATTCCCTAGCTAATTGCCATGAACTGAAAATCTTGAGTCTGGCTAAGAATGAGTTTACTGGCCAAATCCCTGAGAGTTTTGCTAAGTTAAAATCCCTTTTGTTTCTCTCATTGTCAAATAATAGTTTTGTGGACTTACCTAGGGCACTATCAGTGCTGCAGCAATGCAAAAATCTCACCACTCTGATCCTCACAAAGAATTTTGTTGGTGAGGAAATTCCGAAAAATGTGAGTGGGTTTGAGAGCTTGATGGTTTTAGCGCTTGGAAATTGTGGTCTTAAAGGCCAAATCCCAGTTTGGTTGTCAAGCTGCAAAAAGTTACAAGTTCTTGATTTGTCATGGAATCACTTGGATGGCAGTATCCCTCCTTGGATCGGTTCAATGGATAATTTGTTTTACTTGGACTTCTCAAATAACTCTCTTACTGGAGAAATCCCAAGAAACTTGACTGAACTAAAGAGCCTCATTTCTACAAATTGCAGTTCCTCCAACCCAACTTCTCCTGCAGGCATTCCACTATTTGTTAAGCGGAACCAGAGTTCTAATGGTCTGCAATACAACCAGGCCTCGAGTTTTCCCCCATCAGTATTATTGTGTAACAATATGATAAATGGGACAATCCCACCTGAAGTTGGACGATGGAAGCAGCTTCATGTCTTTGATTTGAGCAGGAACAATATCAGTGGGACCATCCCCAGTTCCATTTCGGAGATGGAGAACTTGGAATCTTTAGACTTGTCATCCAATGATCTAATTGGTTCGATCCCCAAATCATTTGAGAAACTTACCTTTCTGTCAAAGTTTAGTGTGGCATATAATCATTTGCAGGGAGCAATTCCAACCGGTGGACAGTTCTATAGCTTTTCTGCCTCGAGCTTTGAGGGTAACCCAGGTCTTTGCGGGGAAATAGATTCTCCTTGTGGTTCTTCCATTAACAATAAGCTGAAGCCTGTTATTCCACCTGGTTCAAACAGTAAATTTGGTCGAAGCAGCATCATAGGCATAACATTAAGTGTAGGAATTGGGATTTCATTACTCCTTGCCGTTGTTCTCCTCAGAATGTCGAGGAGGGATGATGAGGATCCGATTGATGACCTGGATGAGGAACTGAGCCGGCCACGCAGATTATCGGAAGCCCTTGGTTCTTCGAAATTGGTGCTTTTCCGGAATTCAGATTGCAAGGATCTTACAGTAGCAGACTTGTTAAAATCTACAAACAATTTTAACCAAGCAAACATAATTGGTTGTGGAGGATTTGGCCTAGTTTACAAAGCCAGCCTTCCCAATGGCACAAAAGCTGCTCTTAAAAGGCTTTCTGGGGATTGTGGCCAGATGGAACGGGAATTTCAAGCAGAAGTGGAAGCCCTCTCAAGAGCACAGCACAAGAACCTTGTTTCTCTTCAAGGTTATTGCCGGCATGGAACTGATAGATTATTAATTTACTCTTACATGGAGAATGGAAGCTTGGATTATTGGCTTCATGAGAGCCTCGATAAGGATTCAATACTCAAATGGGATGTAAGACTCAAGATAGCTCAAGGAGCTTCTCGTGGATTAGCTTACTTGCACAGGGTTTGTGAGCCACACATTGTTCATCGAGATGTAAAATCCAGCAACATACTTCTGGATGAAAAATTTGAGGCTCATTTGGCGGATTTTGGTCTCTCAAGGCTGCTTCGTCCTTATGATACTCATGTAACAACAGATTTGGTTGGCACCTTAGGTTATATTCCTCCTGAATATAGCCAAACATTAACGGCAACATGTAGGGGTGATGTTTACAGTTTTGGGGTTGTTCTTCTTGAGCTTCTTACTGGTAGAAGGCCTGTTGAGGTTTGCAAAGGAAAAAACTGTAGGGATTTAGTGTCTTGGGTGTTTCAAATGAAGTCAGAGAAAAGAGAGGCTGAGATTATAGATTCATCAATTTGGGACAAGGCTCGTGAGAAGCAGCTCTTAGAAATGCTTGAGATTGCGTGTAAATGCATAGACCAGGATCCTAGGCGAAGACCCTTTATCGAAGAAGTTGTTTCATGGCTCGATGTCATTGGAATGGAAGCAGGTCAGCAATGAAATTCGTCACCATGTTCTCATTGATATTGCAACTGGGGGGGAGGTATAGTGGTGGTATACCTGTAAAGAAACAGTATTTTCCTAGTTTCTACAAGGTTGAGTAAATCTTGACCAAGTGACTTTGGTTTCCCATAAGCAGATATCTTCAGTTCTTTGTACTGACAGATAAATGTTGTATACATAGGCTATTTTGGCTAGTTGTTCTATCTATAATAAGCATTTTCAGAAGTTTTTAATTTTTTGAAATTCTTTTGCCCTGAATTAGGATTTCTCCATTGTTTTATATATATCAGTATCAAATTATAAATTTCTTATCATTTGAGCTACATAGTTTGATTGGACTTGCGACTTGAATTTTACTGAGAATGTATATAAGCATAACGTTGGAGTACTGGTTATCGCTAGGACCATTCTGTGGTTTTGTTCACCTATTGCATTACCTGGTTATTGTTTATGTATTACCTTGCACTACGATATTTAATGCTTCATTCACATGATAATTCTTGAGCATTCAAGTTTTGGTCATTTTGGAGTGGAAGTGCCAAGTTTTTAGTCTACATGTGTTTGCAGCAAATGTAATTTATCTTCCCAGAAAACATCCCTAAGTGCAATCACTGATTTTGATTCAGGAGTCGTTTCAGAATCATTTATATGTTTATTATGTAGAAATTGTCCGACAATGAAGAACTTTGCATTTTATCCGTTTTTGATTCTTTTCTTTTTGATCCATCTGCACTTACAGAGCTTCAATCCAGCTTTAGTTTGCAGAAGATCTAAAACATCACTGAGCTCTGTTCATTTAGTGCAGTTGTATGATAAGCTACAATGCTTTTGTTTTCCATTAGATTCTGTGACTGATTCTCACAAGCATGCAAAATTTGTAGAGTTTTTGGTTGAAGCTACTTTTATACGTAAAATATATAATTATATTCCCCATTTTTGGGAGGAGTGTTGGAGTTCCTTTTGACAAAAAAAAAGGAGGTTGAGACAAGACAACTTCCTTTTGACTTCATTAACATTAAATGGATGAACCCATCAAATCTGACAGATTTACTTGTTTGGGGTGCAAGCAAAAAATAGTGTCCAAAAATAAAGTCGTCCATCAAATCAAAGAAATTTTATAAAGGTAAAGAAAATAAATGGGTAAATAATTGTACATTTACAAAATAGAATGAAATTTTTTATTGGATGAATTGCACTAAGCTACCCTATGTTTAAGCATAATTATACGTATAATGTCAGTTTACCGTTTATTACACTTAAATATGATCACGTTGACTTCACTGTTGACCAACTATTTTTTTAAAAATGATATAAATACCCTAATTGATAAATATTAAAATATAACATTAAAAATAATAACAATAAAAAATAATTAAAAAAATACTAAGATTTTTTTTTTTTGAAAAAAAAAAAAACTCAACTCCATCATCTGCGATGGAGAAGACAGATCCATCGCAGATGGAGAAAACTCCATCTGCGATGGAACGCCGCCCCTCGTTGATAAAGATCCAGCAGGTTCGCATTCGAACAAAGATCTAATGCGAACCCAGCTGGGTTCGCATTCGAACCCAGATCTGGGTTTGTAAAAGACCAATTTGCCGCTGAGAGGTGGATTATGAGGAAGATGATGATGGTGGAGATGGATTGGTGATGATGAATGAAGATTTTTTTTTTAATTATTAGTATTGTTTTATTAATTACTATTTTTAATATTATATTTTAATATTTATCAATAAAGGTATTTATGTCATTTTAAAAAAAATAGTTGGTCAACAGTGAAGTCAACGTGGTCAAGGGTATTTGAGTGTAATAAACGGTAAACTGGCATTATGCGTGTAATTATGCTTAAACTCAGGGTAGCTTAGTACAATTCGCCCTTTTCTATTTATTGACAAAGACCTCTTCTATTATTAATAAAATTTCATTCAATTTAATGTTTGAGTATATTTAAATATTAAAAAAAATTAAAATATCCTTAAATAATATATAAAATTACTTATATTTATTAAATAAAAAATTTTAAAAAATAATTAAAAAGATGAGATAGATGGTGGAGATTTTAATTTTTTATTTAATGAATATTAATAATTGTATATATTGTTTGAGGGTATTTTGATTTTTTTAACAGTCATATATGGTTAACTGTTAAATTAGATGGAGTTTGACTAACGGTAGGAGAAGTCTTTGCTAATAAACCAAAAGTTGATTCCACTTGCAGATAAGAAAACTTTGGAGGATCTAGGTATTATTTACACTAAATAATAATATTATGCATTGAATGACATGACATGAACAAATCACTTTTGTTATCATAATTTTTTTTTCTTTTGAAAAGACTTAACACAACATAATTGAATTGATTTTTCAAACTAATCTATATTTAGGGTGATGTAGCGTTATATTTTCTTGTAGATAGACCGATATTTTCTGGTTGACCACATTGTCAAGAAAAGTAAGGGACCCACTTTGGGCCTATAGAAACTAATTCTAGAACTCTCATATAAAGTTTAATGTAGGAGTTATCGATCATCCTCTTGCGGCTCATTATCGAGATGATAAATCAACGTTATAATAAAATAGTCACAAATAGAATTGACGACTTCCTCCAAGAGAGAACGAATACTAATTAATTGTATCATTGTCTCATCAACATTAACTAGATCTGTAAGGTTTAAATAATACAAGTGTCATTGCTTTAAACACGCACACATAATATTAATTGTTAATGTCCTCGAACCACATAATTTCTGATATAATATTTATAAATTTCTTGATTCAGTCGATAACATGTGGGGCCAAGAAGTGATGAAGCTTACCCAATTATATCAGAGATAACATAAACCCTCCAACTTGGCATCTCTTCCAGCTAAAAATCCATTAATCCATACAAATAGATATGGATTCCAAGAACGAGGTAAAACACTTTTAATGCTCAAAACCCTGCATCTCTCACTCTAGACTTTTTTTTCGCTAAAAGTGTTTACAGACTTGACCATCAGAGTATAAACACTGTCGCTAGCTGACACTCATAACATATTTTCCTTCATTTTCAAGGTAAATATTAACCTTCAAAGACCAAGTGAGAGACATTCTTCATCATCAGAGAAAGTTCTCATAGTTATGACAAACCTCTCGACGACTTGAACACCTACATTATCGACGATATTTCAACATATTTTACTTTTAATTCTACGTATCACTTTAACTGTTTGTCAGATTTTACTATCACCGTATTTTAATAATCACTGTTGGATACATCTGGGAAGAGCTTGTTACAGATTGATAAACCTTTGAGCGTGTGTCATCCCGTTTACATTTTTCTAAACTAAGTACTCGATCCATAACTAAGCTCTGATAATAAATTTTCTTAACACAGGTCAATGAATGTGTATGCTAATGATAATAGTTTAAGAGAAGTAATCTAAAACAAATTGAAACAAAATGGGCTATAGTGATGGTAAACGGAACAGTTAGAGCTACAATTGCCTTATTCTCCGAACCTGGGGCTAAATTGAGAAGTTTTCAACTAGTATGGATGATTTTGATATTTTTTTAAAATATTAAAACAACAGCTACTTTTAATAAGATACATAAATTTGGCCAAATTGTATTAATAGAAATGTTAATGTTTGATGCTTTGAGTGGTATATGCTTTCCCTATAAAAAAAAACCACATATTCTTATTATAACAAAACTGTGAATCATAGTGACAAGCCTCGACTTAAGCCAACAAATCAAGTCTCAAGTGCGTCGGTTAATAGAATTAACAGAAGCTCAAGTGTAAGCAATCAAGTGTCATGCACCTCAATACTTGCTATTGTAAATCATCAATTTCAAAATCAAGATGTTCATCAATCCAGCAAGATACTTAACTGGAGATAGTTAGAACTTGATGCAGCTTTTATTTAGGTGTTTGTCCAATTGTTTAATCTATGTGGATAATCCAATGGCTCTCCTTATTTGTAGGAGAATCTAATGGATCTCCTTAATTGTTGGAAAAGTTGTTAAGGTTGTTACAAGTTTGTTTTAAGAGAAAAATATTGTAATCAAATCGTATATATTAGCTATGATTTATTCGTTGAAAGTTAGTTAATGAAATGGGCATTGCAAGCACTCATTTTTCTCTCATATAACTGAAAGCTCTCTTGAGCATTTTGTCAAACACTTTAGTGATAATATCAAACACTTGCAAGTTCATTTTTTCACATGGTACAAGAGCACAATATTGACTAATGTCAATAGCTGCTGAGTCTAGCTTTATGATCCAAAAGTCTAAACAGATGATGTCGGCCCTACTAGCTTCTTCTCTGTTGATCGCAAAGTCCATGAACTTCAACTTGCCAATCAAGCTTAATCATGACAACTACATCTACTGGAAGGATCTTGTTATGCCAGCTGATAATGTCATATTTTACATGATTTTAAGACCCCATTATTTATTGTTTTTGCTCAATTTTTAAGGAAAATTGGACGTTTTGATGTGTTTATTTAGTGTGCAGGTGATATTCGATGATCGATGATGTTTCGGATGATGTCGGATCAATAGACCGTGAAATCGAGTTGAAGATCGAGTTTAAGGGAAATGCGACCAAATACATGCTACCAAGTACACGCTACCTCAGGTAGCACTCTTGGGTAGCACTATTTCTTTAACTAAAAGAAGCGCTACCTCAGGTAGCACTTTTGGTTCGAAAAATATGGTTATCAGGTGGCACTACTAAGAAGCACTACCTGTTAGGTAGGGCTTTTCTTCTCTTAGCTTTTTCCATCAGGTGGCGCTACTAAGAAGCGCTACCTATTTTTGGCACGAATTCATGTAATCGTTTCCTTCTCAAACTCTTCATTAGGGAAAACTATAAATAGAGACTCAATCAATAAGAACGGGAGGTCAAAAATTCTAGGGTTTGGAAGCAACATCTTCGTTCCGCATCGCATTCGTCATCAATTTCGCATCACCTCGGAAAGCAATCGATTGGGAATCAACGAAGTTTTTCTAAAATTTCTTCTCCTTTACTTTTCTGTTGTAATTAGTCTGCTAGGATTTAAGAATATTATTGCTTTGTTCTTTTACTCAAGCATGAACTAATTTTTTATAGTTAGGATTGATGATGGATCTTGGTTTATTAATTATTGAATACAATTGAGGTTTTCTATTTAGATTTGTTATTGATGTGTTGAATAGATATTATTGAGTTTATTGCTTTCTATTGTGTCTGATCATCACTTAGAATCATTATAGGTGGTTGGATTATGAACCGAGAGGAGACGCCCCCCATGTGTTCGTATTAATGTCTATCACATATTAGATTACATAGAGATATAGTAATTGGTTTGTGTTGCTTGTTTTGTGTTTATTTATTCTTAATGTATTCTTGCGTACTCAGTAGTCATCGAGAGATAGGGTATTGGTGTGCGATGGAATAATTCTGGAAATACTCGAGAGAGATTATTGGGTAATCTAGTTTAAGCACGCATTCAACCATCGGTAATAAAATCTAGATAGTAACTCAGGAGTATTTGATAATAATAATCAAGTGAAATCGGATATCCTAACGCCTCAATTCCCTTGAATTCGAATCATAGTTTTTAATTGTTTTTAGTTAATCAGCAACATGCTCCTACCACTTTCAATCAATGACTGTTTCATCCTCAACATCAAGTAAATTACAATCAGACTTCTGCTTATACTGCTTCACTTGAGGTTGTTGCAGATCATGCTTGGTATGCGGATAGTGGGGTATTGAGTCATGTTACAACTGATCTTGGTAAGTTTCTTACCTATACACTTTGTTGTGGCAGTGAAAAATTGGTTGTTAGTAGTGGAGATCAACTTGAGATTTGTCATATTGGAAGTGCTGTAGTTTATTCTCATTCATGGTCTGCTATTAAGTTGAAATTAGATAGGATGTTGCATGTGCCAAGTATTGCAAAAAATCTCCTAAGTATATCACGATTTACTATTGATAGCAATGTCATAGCTGAATTTGTTGGTAATTATTGTGTGATAAATAATAAGAATTCTAAGAAGGTATTGCTTCAAGGAACCCGTAAGGATGGCTTGTATCAGTTAAACGAGAGTGGAGTTCTTCCTATCCCATCTGCCTTGTCTTCAAATTCTGTCAAACCTTATATTGTTGTTTTTGTTTCTCAGCCTTGTTTTTCTATTTGTAACCCTGCTATTTCAAATGTTGTAGCTCCCTATTGTTCTATAAATAAGTCTCTGTCATGTGATGCTATTTAACATGTTGCAAATCATACTACTCTCAAATGTAATGTTGTAAATTTGTGGCACTCAAAGCTTGGTCATCAAAGTGTGCAAACATTGGCAAAACTTCTGAACCAATTAAAAATTTTTGGTTCATTAAATGTTGTTGATATGTGTTAGTCTTGTAGATATGTGCAAATGCATGAACTCTCTTTTCAAAGGTCCAAAATACACACCAAAGATCCCTTAGAACTAGTTTACTCGGACATTTGAGGACCTTTCCCATCTTGTCTTCTGCTGGCCATAAATATTACATTCTTATTGTGGATTGTCACACTCATTTTTCTTGGATTTTTCTCCTTACTCTCAAATCTGATGCATTGTCCACTTTTATTGTATTTCAAAAGCAAGTTGAACTTCAATTCAATACTAAAATCAGATCTCTTCAAATTGACTTAGGCCAAGAGTATCAAGTGTTTGGTGCCTACTTAAAATCAGTTGGTATTTTGCATTGTTTTTTTTGTGTGCATATACTCATCAACAAAATGGTGTGGCTGAGCGTAAGTATCGCCACATTGTTGAAACCAGCATTACCCTTTTAGCCCATGCTTTTATGCTTTTATCCTTTTGGGTTGAAACCTTTTTGATGGCTACTATGCTCATAAACAATATTCCCACACCAACTTTACATGACAAATCACCATTTGAAAGCTTATATCATAGGGCACCAAACTATTCATATTTCAAAATCTTTGGTGGTTGTGTATGCTTCTCACATCTAAGATCTTATGCCAAGCAAAAATTTGGCTTTCATACATCTAAATGCATTTTCATAGGCTATAGTTCTCATCACAAATTTTACAAGTGTCTAAATGCTAATCCCAAGATTTACATTTCTAGAAATGTTATCTTTCATAAAATGGACTTCCCATATTGCACTTTATTTCCTTCTAGCAAATCTACCCCTATTGCTGCTCTTTCTCACATAGGTCATTTTGTGTTTTTACCTTCCTCACACACTGTCCCTCAGTTCAAACCTCCTTCTACTCTGCCTTTTGCTTTACTTATACTGCCTGCATCTGTTCAGGGCTATTTCAGCAGGTCTCGGCCACTTACTCCTAACATTTATGTTGAATTAAACCCTGTCTCATTAACTCATGTGGTTCCCCCTATCACCTTCATTCCTTCCAGTTCAGTTCCTTCTTGTCACCCTATGATTACTAGGTCAAAAACTGGCTCTTAAAGCCTCATGTATATGCAGCTTTATGTGAGTCTCCTATCACTTCCTTAGCTACTGAACCTCACTCAGTTAAAGCTACACTTCACCCTAAGTGGAAACAAGCCATGATTGATGAATATAAGGCTCTCATGAAGTGTAACACCCCCTGACCCAATTCACTCGGACCGAATCAGGGAGCGCTACCATATACCGAAATCTCTAATATACTTTAGGGTGAATTGCACTCAAGTACCCTGACTTTTATCATAATTGCACGCTTAATGCCAGTTTTGCTATAATTGCACTCTAGTACCCGGTAATCCGTTGACCACCGTTAGGGTAACGGTTGACCAAACGGATTCAGGTAAAATGACCAAACTGCCCCTGCAAAGGAAAAAAAAAAAAATTTAATTTTTTTTTTGAAGAACACGAACCCAGATCTGGGTTCGTGCTCTTCGAACACGAACCCAGGTGCTGGGTTCGTGCTCTTCGAACACGAACCCAGGTGCTGGGTTCGTGTTCGAACCCATTTCTGGGTTCGAGCACGAACCCAGCACCTGGGTTCGTGCTCGAACCCAGAAATGGGTTCGAACACGAACCCAGAAATGGGTTCGAACACGAACCCAGCACCTGGGTTCGTGTTCGAAGAGCACGAACCCAGATCTGGGTTCGTGTTCTTCAAAAAAAAAATTAATTTTTTTTTTTTGATTTCAAATTTAATTTTTTTTAAAAAAATATTTTTAAAATTAATTAAAATATGACGTGGCATGTTCTTATTGGTTGGATGATTTTTAAATTTTTTTAAAAATAAATTTAAATGTAAAAGACCAATTTGCCCCTGAACCCAGTTAGTCAACCGTTACCCTAACGGTGGTCAACGGATTACCGGGTACTAGAGTGCAATTATGGCAAAACTGGCATTAAGCGTGCAATTATGATAAAAGTCAGGGTACTTGAATGCAATTCACCCTATACTTTAAATAAACATAATTTAAAACGATTAAAAGCATTTGAAAGTAGTCCAAATAAATTTTCGAAAATCTAGTCAGAGTTTCCTCTGTTTTTCTGACTTTCCAAAACCTGTTTACAATTAAAATTCATAAAATCAATACTTTTAATTTTCCAAATCATTTTTGCGCACCCTTTCAAATTTAGTGCGACTTATCAAATCATTTATCGCAAGATAATTTATAAATATTCAAATATCATAAACATATAATAAAATATGTACACAGCGGAACTTCTTCAAATATGTACAAATAGTTTCTGTATATGCATGTTATATCAAAATATATATTGCAAAAAGGCTACCAAAATATATGTAGGAACGATGTGATCCCAGACTCTTTTGTCTTTATCTCCTTTGGAATCTCTGTTACCTACGTGTGAGAAAACTCAACACACTAAGCATATTGCTTAGTAGATGTACACAAAATTGTATATCCAAATATACTATATCAAATAAGTTTATCTATTTTCGATAAAACCATAAATAACATATAATTAAATCATATATGGGGCTCATGTCAAATCAAATCATATACTTAACAAATACAGTATTCAAAATCAATCAACAGACAAAATCTTAATAATTTCTCAAATGCTTTCATATAACAAATCAGTTTTCAGACTGGACTGCTGACATACATAACATAAGTTATCGGACTGGATTACGGGTTGTTCGGCATAGAACACAAACGGGCTACCCGCCGAACATCAGATCAGAATGGAATACCAACGGAATCACCCACTGTAAATGTCCTATAACAGAATTCAGAACCCTAGAACCGATACTTGGGGCCTATACATCCAAAGGGTGGCACAAACAGATTCAGATCAAAGCTCCCTACCCTAGGACCGGCACTTGGGGCTTGCATTATTCATATGGAGGTGCATCAGAGTATATCAGCACAGTACTGTTCAGACAGAAATCCAATTAACATGTCAACCTCCTATATCCATATCTATGTTCATATACATCAGAGCCATTTCACAAAACGTTTTCTCAAATCCATTGTCAACATATTTCATTTCTTTCAGAATCATCGAATTCAATTTTCAAATTATTCAATCTCAATTCATATCGATATATCTATATTTTTGAAATTCAAATATCATCAAATATCATATAATGGAAATATACGAATATATTTCTAAATCAATAATCACATCAAATCAATCCAAAAATATATTCAAACGTATTTCATAATTCCATATCGAATCAAAATGCCCCAAAATAATTTTCCAATACATTTCACAAATATTATATAGTTAAAATCACTTTCAACAATATATTTCCATAACAATATTAGCATTAAAACGCATTAAAATCAATTCATCATATAATTCACCATCAATATTTTGAATATAAACTATATTTCGAGCATTCGCTATTCAAATCATTCCAAAAATCAATTTCAAACTATAAACTATAATCAATATAATTCAAATAACTCAAAATTAATCAAATTCAATCAATCCAAAATATTCTGAAAAACTGAAAATTTGAAAATGAGTGTACACCGAACCTGGATACCCTTTTCTTCTTCTCCTTCTCTTTTCTTCTTCCTTTTCTTTTTCTTTTTCTTTTTCTTTTTTCTCTCTCCTCTTTTCTCTCTTCTCTCCCGTTCTCTGGTTTCTGTTCTTGTTTGAGAGCTTTGGCTCTCTACTCAGTTCTGTTTTCTCTTTATAGTGGCACTGCTTCAATTCACTCGGTGCTAATTTTTTTTTATAAAATTTTTGGGCCATCGAGACCGCGTATCGCGAGCGGTGGTCGCGTCGCTCGGTCGGGTCGCTCGGTCGCGATACTCACTGGTGGAATTTTTGCCCCTTCATCGCGAGCTCTGGTCGTGATGCTCACTGGTCCAATTTGGCCACTTTCATCGCGAGCAGCTATCGCGATCTCTGGTCGCGATGCTCACTGTCCAATTTTTCTCCCTTCACTTCACATTGTTTTGGACCATTCCAATTGGTCCAATTGGTACATTTAATTATATTTTCCACCCTTTCAAATCATAAATATCACATTCACATATTCAATATTAATTCAACAATACTTTTTATATTTATTCAAAATTATGGATGTTACATGAAGAATCAAACATGGTCTCTTGTTCCAGCCCCAACTGTTTGTAATATAGTGGGTAACAAATGGGTTTTTAGGCTAAAATACAATGCTGATGGGTCTTTGTCTAAGGCTAGGTTGGTTGCTAAGAGGTTTCATCAAACTCCTGGAGTGGATTTTTCAGACACTTTTAGTCATGTAGTTAAGTCTTCCATTATTATAGTCATTTTCACCTTGGCAGTCACCTATGGTTGGGAAATTCAACAAGTTGATGTGAATAATACATTTTTAAATGTAGAGTTGAATGAGTTAGTATATATGGAGCAACCTAGTGACTTTATTGATAGTTCTCATCCTATATATGTGTGCAAGTCAATAAGGTCTTAGAGCTTGATTTCACAGGTTAAAGGGTGTCTTACTTGATTGGAAGTTTGTTAACTCCACTTCAGACATTTCCTTGTTCATTAAGAAGATTGGACTTAAGGTGAGTTATGTTTTGGTTTATGTAGATAACATTTTTATCATGGGATATGATTCCACCCTTATTCATCATACGATTTCAGTCTTGAACTCTAAATTTTCTCTCAAAACTTTGGGGTTAGTCCATTATTTTCTTGGCTTTGAAGCCTTCCGTAATGCTGTTGGAATTTATCTTACCCAAACCAAGTATGTGCATAACCTTCTTACGAAAACCAACATGTTCAATTCTAAGCCTTGTTTATAATTAATCTACTCTAGTGTGAAGTTATTTGCTGCCTTGGGTTCAACTTTTGTAGAACCATCATTGTATAGGATTGTGATTGGGGCCTTACAATAACTCACATACACAAGGCCTGATATAAGTTTTTTTTGCAAAAAATTGAGCCAGTTTCTCTCATCTCCATCTATTGTCCACTGGCAAGCTTGTAAGCGCATACTTAGGTACTTAAAAGGCACATTCGGTTTGGGGTTACTCTTCCAATCTGCAGGTTCTCTTCAACTTGAAACTTATGTTGATGCGGATTGGGCCTCTTGTGTTGATGATAGGCGATCCACAAGTGGGTGTTGTGTCTTTCTTGGTCCTAACTTGATCACTTAGTACTCAAGGAAGTAAAAGGTTGTGTCTAGATCCAATACGGAGGCTGAATATATGGCACTATCTCAGGCTGCATTAGAAGTTCCTTGGCTGCAATCACTTTTTTCAGAACTTGGTGTCACATTTCTTCGGTTTCTATTGTTTGGTGTGATAACATGGGAGCGGGGTCTTCGCCCAAAATCCTATCTTTCACAGCCGCACAAATAGAGGTGGATGTGTATTTCATTAGAGAGAAAATAACTGCAGTAATATGTTCTAACATCTCTCCAAAAGGCTGATGTTTTCACTAAAGAGTTGCTTGTGAATTAGTTTCTTTTTTTGCGCAACAAACTCAACTTGCTGCAATCAACTCAATTTAGTTTGCGGGGGCATGTGAATCATAGTGACAAGCCTCAGCTCAAGCCAGCAAATCAAGTCTCAAGTGCTTCGGTTAACAAAATTGACAGAAGCTCAAGTGCAAGCAATCAAGTGTCATGCACCTTACTACTTGCTGTTGTAAGTTAGCAATCTCAACAGCAAGATGTTCATCAATCCATCAAGATGCTTGACTGGAGATAGTTAGAACTTGATGCAACTTTTATTTAGATGTTTGTCCAATTATTTAATCTATGTGGATGATCCAATGGCTCTCCTTATTTGTAGAAGATCCATTGTAGGAAAAGTTATTAAGTTTGTTACAAGTTTGTTTTGAGAGAAAAATGTTGTAATCAGATTGTATATATTAGTTATGTTGTATTCGTTGAAAGTTAGTTAATGAAATGAGCATAATGTCACGGACCTAGAGTTTTCACACAGTGGCATTGCCCGTGCGGCACCTCGGCCTCTCGATTTCCGAGGTTAAGCAGTATCCTTTCTGCGACGCTACTGGTTTTTGCCCTTCCATGGGCTCATCAGGGGAGCAGAGACAGCTCCCGAACCAGTATGGCGACTAGATAACATCACCTTCCATCGTAGTCAAGTCCTAGACCAGTGACAAGCTCCCTAAACTCAATTGGGTCGGCATGCCTGACTCAAGATAGGTGAACATCTAAGTCGCACTAAACCCTCTGAACTGCCCTGCATCCTACATTCAGTGTTACCAGTCGCATTTGGCCCTAGCCAATTGTCACGGCGTGACATTCTCCCCCACCTAAATTCCTGCACGCCTCGTGCATGGGGGTATTTCTATGCTTGGCCTCAGTCCTCTAAGATCCGTGTGCAGGTTCCCTGCCTACTGCCCGATTTTTGGCACATAGCGCTTGGCGAACATTACCGCAGCTTCCTGCCTACTCGTCCTCAGTTTCTTAAAGGACCCACTTGCGACACCCCTACTTTTAGGTGCGAGCTACTCGTTGCTCATCCACTCCTTTGGACTGCCAGCGTGGTAAAAAGTGCTTGACAAACTCATAGTGAGGCACACGATCAGCTCTGATACCACTTGTCACGACCTTAGTATTTTCTAAGCCAACCGTGCGACACTTAATGCACTTTCTCCCGTCAAAGAGGTTAAGTTAGCCTTAATCCCCACGAGTTAGGCAAGGAACTTGCTAGCAAACTTAAGAAAGCTTGTAGGAAGAGAGAAGAGAAGAGAGCACAAGTGTTTAGAATGCTTGAATGCTAGAACTCTTAAATTCTTGGATTTCTTGGATGGTTTGTACAAATGAGGGGTGCCATCTATTTATAGGCACCAAAGAATATTCTAGGATATTTCCTATCTACCATGTTCTAAATAATTCTACTATGTACAAGTTGTCATACAACACACAAGCTTTTAGAGTATTCTAAGTCTCGAACATCCCACAAGTCTCTATACTCTTCTAGAATGTCCCAAGAGCTAGACTTCTCTAGGAGCTTCTCCATCCTTCTAGGTTATTCCACAAAGTTCACCATTCTTCCGGGTTGTTTCGGATCCTTCTAGAAAGATCGTGACATTCTCCCCCACCTAATCCGGCGACGTCCTCGTGGTAGTCTCTTTGTAGAACTCTTCGATTTGTTTCGAGAACTGCCATAAAGCCTCATTCGGTTCCCAAGTAGCTTCACTCATAGGAAGTCCTTTCCATTTAATTAGGTACTCGCTACTTCGGGGAATACCTTTTTTTCTCACGATTCGATCCGCTTGGATCTCCTCTACTTCTTTATCATAAGAGGTTACTACGGAAGTTAGCACCCTTGAAGATTCTCCTCGGCTGGGGTCTTCCGTGTCTGCATAATAGGGTTTTAAATGACTCACATGGAAGACTGGATGGATCTTGAGCCTCGGAGTTAATTCAATCTTGTAGGAAACTTTTCCTACCTTCTTTAAAATCCGGAAGGGTCCTTCGTACTTCTTTACCAAGCCTTTGTGCACCTTTCTGAAGGCCTTGAATTGCTGGGGCAGCAATTTGACAAGCACCAAGTCTCCTACTTGAAATTCTACTCGTCGCCTCTTCTTGTTTGCCCATTTCTTCATTTTTCGCCCGGCCTTGTCAAGGTAGGATTGTGCTATATCAGCTTGTTCTTGCCAATCCTTAGCCAACTTATATGATCCTGGACTCATTCCCGTGTATCCCACCATTATCGTTTGCGAAGTGAGGGGTTGTTGGCCCGTCGCCAACTCAAAGAGACTATGGTGGGTCGCTTCACTCCTTTGCAAATTGTAAGAGAATTGGGCTACATCCAGCAACTTTGCCCAATCTCGCTAGTTGGCACTCATAAAGTGCCTCAGGTATAGCTCCAACAAGGCATTCACCCTCTCTGTTTGCCCATCCGTTTGTGGGTGAAAGCTTGTAGAGAAATACAACTTCAACCCTAGTAAGTTGAAAAGCTCGGTCCATAATTTTCCTGTGACACGTGGATCTCGATCGCTAATGATCGGTTTTGGCACGCCCTAATACTTCACCACATTCCTTAGGAATGACCGAGCTGCCTGCTCCACCATACAATCTGTAGGGGCAGCAATGAAAATTGCATATTTAGAGAACCGATCGACCACCACCATGATCGATCCGCAGCCGTCCGACTTGGGTAAGGCCGAAATAAAGTCCATGGTGACACTCTTCCATAGTCTCTTAGGGATTGGTAGCGGCTCTAGCAATCCTCCCGTGATTGCTGCTCATTTTTGTCTTGTTAGCACACAAGGCAAGTCTTCATGTAGGCTTCTATATCATCCCTCATGTGCGGCCAATAATAAGTTGCCTCGAGTAAAACCCTGGTCCTCTGTTGCCCCAGATGTCCTGCCCACTTTGTATCGTGGCAATACTTGATTAGATTTTTTCGCAGGTTTCCAAATTTTGGGACATACAGCCGGTTTCCCACGGTGTAAAGTAAGTCATTCTATACCCAAAACCGCTTGGTCTTCTCATCATTGGCTAACCCCATGAGACTCTTACCCAATGAGTCGCGTTGTAGCCCTTCCTTGATGAGATTGATAACTTCTCCCTGTGGCACACTTTGTATAGTTGCAAGCACCGCCTTGCGACTCAGTGCATCCGCCACCAAATTGGCCTTCCCGAGCTTGTACTCCAGCGTATAGTCGAACTCGGCTACGACGTCTTGTTATCTAGCTTGCTTTGGGCTTAGCTTATTTTGTGTCTGGAAGTAGCTAGTGGCAATGTTGTCAGTTCGAATGACAAAGTGAGAGCCGAGCAAGTAATGTCTCCATGTGCGAAGGCAATGAACAACCGCAGTCATCTCCTTCTCTTGAACGGTATACCTCTGTTCTGTATCATTCAGCTTGCGGCTCTCGAAGGCTATAGAATGCCCGTCTTGCATTAAAACACCTCCAATAGCAAAGTCAGAAGCATCCGTTTGCACCTTATAAAGCTTGGAATGGTCTGGAAGACTCAATACCAGTTCTTCCATTACTGCCTTCTTCAATCCTTCAAAGGCTTCATGGCACTCTTTCGACCATTCCCATGCCTTGTTTTTCTTCAACAGATCAGTGAGTGGAGCTGCCCTCGCCGAGTACCCCTTTATAAATCTCCGATAATAGTTCATTAGGCCAAGGAATGACCGTAGTTCAGGCACCTTCGTAGGAGGATCCCATTCACAAATGGCTTTGATCTTCGCTTCGTCCATCATGAGCACACCATCCTTGATCTTGTGCCCCAAGAAGTACACCTCTGGTTGGGCAAAAGAATATTTCTCCTTCTTGACGTAGAGCTTGTTTTCCCTTAAGACCTTGAAGACAGTTTGTAAGTGTCGGGCATACTCTTCGAGAATGTTACTATAGACCACGATGTCGTCTAGGTACACCACTACGAACTGATCCAAGTAAGGATGGAAAATCTTGTTCATAAGTATGCAAAACGTGGCCGGTACGTTGGTGAGGCCGGATGGCATCACTAGGAACTCATAAGCACCGTAACGCGTTACACACGTAGTCTTTGCCTCATTTCCTTCCGCAATCCTCACTTGGTAATAACCCGACCTTAAATCAAGCTTTATAAAATATTGAGCCCTACCAAGCTGATCAAACAAGTCAGCAATCAAAGGAATATGGTACTTATTTTTTATGGTTACCTTATTCAAAATGCGATAGTCGATGCACAATCGCATGGACCCGTCCTTCTTTCTTTGAAACAACACTGGTGCACCATATGGAGCTTTGAACTTGTTGGATGCAATACCATTTGTCACGAACCTAGAGTTTTCACGCAGTGGCATTGCCCGTGCAGCACCCCGACCTCTCGATTTTCGAGGTTAAACCGTATCCTTTCTGCGACGCTACTGGTTTTCGCCCTCCCATAAGCTCATCATGGGAGCGGGGACAGCTCCCGAACCAGTATGGCGACTAGATAGCATCACCCTCCATCGTAGTTGTAACACCCCCTGACCCGACCTGACTGGATCGACCCAGGGAGCGCTACCGGGTTTTCAAAAATTTCTAAATTCACTTTATATATTACAAACCATTGAAAATTGTATCAATTACTAATTTAAAATATGTTTCTAGTGAGCCCATCAAATCATTATTTTTAAAAATTTCGGCAGAGTTTCCTCTATTTTTCGGATTTCCCAAAAACCTGTTTTCAATAAAACAAATATAATACAATATACCTTCAACACTTCTATATCCACATTTTCAAATCACTGCGCACTCTGCCGATTAGTGCGACTTCCAATCATTTTCAAACAAGACATATATAATTAGTATGTAAAAACATTTGCAAAGAATATAAATCATAAAACACATATTACAAAACATATAAATACATGTCAAATTACAGATTTCTGTATATGCATGCTTCACTAAATACAATATACAAATAATATTCACTTATAACTACTCAAAAGAAACTGTGACTCTGGACCTTCAATCTGCTGTTACTTCTTTTCTATCCTTTATTTCTCCCGGTGTCTCTGATACCTGTGCGTGATTAAATCCAACGCGCTAAGCAATAATGCCTAGTGAGTGTACACTTAACTCGAGTATCAAAATAAATAATCATTTCATAATAAAAACATTTCAATTTTCATCATTTCATAATATTCCACTACGATCGTATAAAAACATTTCAATCTTTAACTTCCTTACTGAAAAAAATCATATATAAACAGTTTAATAAAAGCATCTAAATTCACTCAATAAAACATACAATCATTTTATTTATTCTGTAACATTTTATGTATACAAACAATTTATTCACTTTCATTCTTTATTTTTGCCCGTACACTCAGTATACATTTTAATATCTGTACATCAGTGTGACGTTCACCTCCGGGATTCGCCTAAACTGGATTATACCAGGTTTGCCCCGCGATATATAACAGTCAGGGATACAGTGCACTAGCTGTCTCCGGGATTTGCCTAAACTGGACTCAGCCAGGTTTGCCTTGCGAGATGCAGCAATCATTACTATCAGTACAATGGCTATCTCCGGGATTCGCCTAAACTGGACTTGCCAGGTTTGCCCCGCGAGATGCAACAGTCATCAATATCATCAGTGCAATATCTATCTCCGGGATTCGCCTAAACTGGATTATACCAGGTTTGCCCCGCGAGATATAACAGTCATCCATTCGTTATATTCTTTTTCCAATTAAACAACAGTTTCACAATTCAAATTAAAAATCAAGAATCCACACATTTCATAACATGTCATATCAAAACTGTCCGTTTCTTTCGAAATCAACAATTATAACTCTCAAACAATTTCTTTTCAAATACCCGTTGTAAATCAAAAATCGATTTAATAAGAATATTCAGAATATTCAAATCAAAAATACATGTAAACAAATATTCATCAAAATATTCAAATAACCTTAGATTCAAATAAAAAACACAAAAGGATTTTCGAAAAGAAGTGTACACCAACCTGGTTTCCGTTTTTCGCACAGTTTTTCTTCTGGATTTCCTTTTCCCTTTCTCTTTCCTTTTCTCTTTTCTTTTCCTTTTCTTTCTCTTTCCTTTCTTCTTCCTTTCTTCTTCCTTTCTTCTTCTTCTTTTTCTTCTCTCTCTTCTTCTTCTTTTCTTTCTTTCTCGGTCTCTCTCGGTCTCTCTATTTTCTCCTCTCTTTCTGTTTTCTAGGGCTTTCTGCGACGAATTATTTTTTTTTATAAAATTTCGGTCGTCGCGACCTGTGGTCGTGGTGACCTGGTCGCGTTGCTCTCTGGAGCAACTCCACCGCCTTCATCGCGAGCACACCTCGCGGTGCTTTGGTCGCGATGCTCACTGCCAGGATTTTCACTTTTTCATCGCGAGCCAGTCATCGCAATCTGTGGTCGCGGTGCTCACTGCCAAGAATCAACATTCTTCATCGCGAGCAGCTCATCGCGATCTGTGGTCGCGATGGCCAGGTCGCGATGCTCACTGTCTCAGTTTTTCACTCTCTCTTCGTGCATCGTTTTCGACCGTTCAATTTGGTCCACTTGGAAACCATAAAATAAACATACTTTTAATTACATTTACACCCCTCAATTCACAAAATTTATTTTCACATATTCAAAATTAAAATTTGGGATGTTACAGTAGTCAAGTCCTAGACCAGCGACAAGCTCCTCAAACTCAATTGAGTCGGCATGCCTGACTCAAGATAGGTGAACATCTAAGTCGTGTACTAAACCCTCTGAACTGCCTCGCATCCTACATTCAGTGTTACCAGTAGCATCTGGCCCTAGCCAATTGTCACGGCGTGACAATAAGCTCTCATTTTTCTCTCAAACAACTTAAGCTCTCTTCATCATTTTGTCAAACACTTTAGTGATAATATCAAACACTTGCAAGTTCATTTCTTCACAAAAATAGTCGTAGCATGTCAATGACGTGAAAAATGAAATTTTATATATATATATATATAAAATTTTATTATTTAACTAAAATTTGAAGATAGTTTTGAGTACATGAAGGGAAATGGCTAGCATATATATATATATATATATGAATTTTCATGTTTCCTTGGAGGCAGTTACATGAATCTTTGATTCATGAACAAGTTGGACCAGCTTCACCATTGCCTAATCAAATTCCTCATCCTCATCCTCTTCCTTCTTCAATCTTTCACTTAATTCTTTAGCTGTCTTTCTCAATTCATTCCCTTCTTCTTCAACAACCACTCTTCTTATCACGCCTGCCACTTCCTCTCTCACAAGTTCTTTGTTCTTTCTTGCCACCTCCATGCCCACACCCATATCCACCACCAACTTTGCATTTATTGGCTGGTCAAGCTGCATGGGAATGGCTATTATTAGTACACCATATATCGTTGCCTCAAGTGTTGAACTCCACCACAATGACTCACAAACCCCCCAGTACTTGAATGTTGTAGAATTTTGGCCTGAGGAGCCCAATCTATAATCAATCCCCTACCATTAGTTCTCTCCAAGAAGCCTTGAGGCAAGGCCTCATGGATGCTTTAACATTGCCCCCACTATGAAACCTCACAACCCATATGAAATCAACATTGCTAAGCTCCAACCCATGAGCCATCTCCTCCACCTCTCCCTGGGACAGGAAATTCTCACTTCCAAAGGAGACAAACACAACTGAAGAAGGCTCTTTCTTGCTCAGCCAATCCATTATCTTCTCATCATCATCAACCTCATCATCATGATGATCTTGAGGTTTATGAACAAGAGGTCCAAAAGGAACAAGAGGTCTGAAGACAGCCAAAGAAGGATTGCTGCCGTCATTGTAGTACTTGGCTTGGATCTCTTTCGATGTCTTGATCAAAATTAATTGGGAAGACCTTGTTACAGATTGATAAAACCTCTGTATGGTTGTCATCCCATTTACACTATTATTAATCAAGAACTCCATGGTTTATTTATTACTTTCTGTCTCCACCAGCAACTCAAACTTCATGTTTTGAGCTGCCGCACTTGTTAGAAACAAAACTGCTTCAATGTTTTGGTCGCGGGCTGCCTCCAGTGCCCATGGTTAAAACAGATCATAGATGACTAAATCTGGCCTCAGAGTCATTAGGATATCAGAAAAGACTGGTTTCGAGGCATCAAAGGCGGGCTTGTTTGAAGAGGAGAGCTTGTTGGGATGATGATCATCAAAAAAATGGTTGTTTCTAATGGGCTCTAAACAGACTGGTGTAGAACATAAATAGAAGTGGAAGCCTTTGTTTGAGAGCTTCTTGGCAATCTCATAGAAGGGTGATACATGGCCATGGGCCAAGTATGGCAGCATCACAATACTCATTGCCTTTTCTTGCTTGCTTTCCATGGATGATCTCTTCCCCAAATACATCTATTTATTTTCTCTCTTTTGATTCTTCTTTGGTAGATTTCGGGGTATATGTATATATATATATATATATATATATATATATAATTTCATGTCAAGTCACGT
Organism: Xanthoceras sorbifolium; assembly: GCA_003430845.1. Classification (NCBI taxonomy): domain Eukaryota; kingdom Viridiplantae; phylum Streptophyta; class Magnoliopsida; order Sapindales; family Sapindaceae; genus Xanthoceras; species Xanthoceras sorbifolium. Next base: position 9,426,479 of record CM010613.1, read on the forward strand.
TTTATGTTAACCTAAGTAGATCTGTTGACTCCCATTAAACTAAATCGTAAAGCTTGTCCACAATAAAATATCTCAATCCATATATATATATATATAGAGTATTGGAAGAGGATCGCGAATTGTGGAAGGAGGAAGCATATGCACCATGCATGTATCCTCTACGAAGACAAGGTGAAAAAAAGTCTTTATGGAAAATATAATAATAGAAAAACGGGTTTCACGAGGGGAGGAGTCAGGCTTCTTTTTTTTGTGATAATAAATGTTAAAATTTTAAGAAAGATGACTTGCCCACATGCCACAATAATAGAAGTGAAACTTTGACTGGCAACATATCAATAAAGTTGAGAAAGAGTCATTGTTTTATTGGAAAGAGGATCGCGAATTGTGCAAGAAGGCCTTCATGGAGGATAGAGAGGAGTTATGGAGGCAATTTGAGGTTCCTTTCGAAAAAAAACCTTTCACGAGCTTTATCAATTTATATATTTATTGACCGAGTGAGATTAATCAATACGGCTACTATTTACACTACAACATAAGAGGAGTCTCGTATGCTTTGTGAGTTTATAGATGAAGGTTGGATTCAAATCTTTACCATAAATATGAAGGAAAGTACACTATCACCTACATTATAAGTAAATGTGCTTCTATTTGCTTTTTGTAAATAAACTAAAATTATTGCGAGTAATGGTACAAAAATCAACCCAAATAATGTTATAAATGATTTGTCCTTACCATATAAATAAGTGTTAGGAGAGATAATGCGGAAATATACCCTGGATGCAAATTCACACAAGACATGGCGTAGCACACAGAGAGATCAAAGCATGAAGAAAAATAAAAAAGACACAAGAGATTTTTACGTAGTTCGGCGATCAATGTGATTCCTACGTTCACGGAGCACACTGGCGCTCAATTCTACTATCAAATAATGTTTACAAAGCATAATCAATCTCACGACTCTCATGTGTCTCTCAAGTGCTTCACAAGTATAAATAACCAAAGAGTAAGTTTCCTATTTATAGGTTGAGTATTCTTGGTCTAGCAGTAATCAGAAATAAACAAGAAGTAGAAAACCCGGAAGTAAATCCTTTTTTAATATGAAAACTGACACACAAACATTCCACGTATCTTTTAGAAGTCTTACGTGATAACACGCACCTCGAGAAAGTCGCCTATGCGTCTGCACACATAATCGATAGCCTGACGCGTGTGGCCCACACGCTTGCAGACTGGATGTATTTGGACAGTGTGTGTCGGCACATCCGATCTCTGATTCCGACAATGTTTTCTCTGTTGTCTTTGTCTCGATATTTTCTTTCCACATATTTTTAATTCGCCTTAATTGGACACTATTTGCCCTACTTTTATATCAGTTGAATATGGTTTGGTCACTTTAGTTCTGCAAGAAGTTCGACCTCCAAGTGCGAAGCGCAACAATACTGATTCAGACTTCACAAACTAATAATAATATGATGCATTGAATAGCGTGACATGAACAAATCACTTAACACATCACAATTGAATTGATTTTTTGGGCTAATATATATTTAATTAAAATTTTATTTTCAATAAATCTCCACCATCAACTTGGATGGTGGAGATATAGTTTTGTTTTTATTTCAATTTTTTTTAGGGATAATTGTAATAGAGTACCCTGACATTTGGCTATATTGCAATGAAATCGTGAGTTTAGCCTTAATCGCATGTTATTACCCTTGACTAAGTTGACCGGTCAAATATGGTGGATTGACTTTGACTTTTTCTATAAAAAGACATAATTGCCCCTGGTTTAAAAAAAATAAATTAAATAAAAATTGAAAAAAATTAAAAAAATTAAAATTTTTAAAAATAGATCTCCACCGTCCCTCAAGATTGATGGACGGTGGAGATACATTTTAAAAAATAAAAAATTTTAAAATCATATAATTAAAAAAATATTTTATATTAAAATTTTTTTTGATGTTCTTGATGGAGATCCAGATTGGATCTCCACCGTCCATCAACATCCACCAAGAACACCAACAAAAAAAAAAAAATTTAAAACGCGATCTGCTTCATCAACGGGAGCAGATCTGCTCCCGTTGATGGAGCAGTTGCTCCGTCGCCGATGGAGCGCTGCTCCATCGGCGACAATTGGGTTCGAACGCTAACCAAGTTGCTGGGTTCGCGTTCGAACCTAGATTTGGGTTCGAACGCGAACCCAGCAACTGGGTTAGCGTTCGAACCCAGTTGTCTGCTCCATCGGCGACGGAGCAACTGCTCCATCAACGGGAGCAGATCATGGAGCAGATCGCGTTTTGAAATTTTTTTTTTTTTTTTTGTTACTCCACCAAGAACACCAAAATTTTTTTTAATATAAAATATTTTTTAAAATTATATGATTTTAAAATTTTTTTATTTTTTAAAATGTATCTCCATCGTCCATTAATTTTGATGGACGGTGGAGAGCTATTTTTAAAAATTTTAATTTTTATTTAATTTATTTTTTTTAAATCAGGAGCAATTATATCTTTTTATAGAAAAAGTCAAAGTCAACCCACTATATTTGACCGGTCAACTTAGTCAAGGGTACTAACATGCAATTAAGGCTAAACTCACGATTTCATTGCAATATAGCCAAACGTCAGGGTACTTTATTGCAATTATTCCTTTTTTATATTTTTAACTAGGGGTATTTTGGTCTTTTATCCTTTTTATCAACACTAACGACAGAGGAGTTAAATGTTAGTTTTTTAATAAGTTAATTCCGCCTGTAAAAAGCTAAAACCCAGGTAGATTGATTGTAATTTGTTCAAAATAAAAACGTTTTCAAATGATGTTCATGTTTTAACTTTTAAGATTCCTTTTAACTGTTTACGACAATGAAGAAGTAAATCAGTCATGAAACAGAACAGATCCATCAATAAGTTTTTTTAATAAAAGTATGCTAGATTTTTATTTTTTTTTAAGAGAGTACAATTATTACATTAATAACTGCCGGAACCTGCCGAGATTAATCTACTTTCATAACAGGGGACATCTACTCCCACAATAAAGGGAGAAAGCTTTCCACACATGCTCGTATATGTGCATAGTGGGAATTGAACTCTCACCACTGAAGTATGAGGGAGGTGCACTAATCACTCTACTATAAGTGGATGTGCAAAAGTATGCTCGAATAATATTACTTGTTACAAGGATAATATGCAAGGGCTTACTAAGAGGTCCAATATTGTTATGGATAATTCCAATTAGTTTAAAGGGATTTTGCTATAATATATTATCAGTATAAGAGCATCTTCAATGCTATTATGCATTTGGAGAAAATTAAGTGTCACATAGGATCTATATTGAAAAAGTTAAGAAAATATTCTCCAATGCAATTATCTATCTTTAATATTGATATGATGTGGCAAAAAAAAAAGTTAGAGAATATCAAGTAGAGCTTCTAAGAGTGTAGTAGTCAAAATATGTTAGGCCTAAAGTATGTCTCAAATACCAAGCCTAGAGCCAAAAGTGGGAAGGCATCCATGTAGTACGACATGAGACATCCATGTAGTACGACATGAAACATCTATGTAAAACGACATGAGACGTCCATGTAGTATGACATTCGCTCGACATGAGACATCCATGTAGTACGACATGAGACGTTCAAGTAGTACGGCATACGTTCAACATGAGACGTCCATGTGGTACGACATGCACTCCATATCCCACACATCCAAGTAGCATCAAGCGAAGATAAATCAGTATTCACGCTTGGAAGAACTCCTATGTAGCACGACGTAGTCACCCCATGTCGACATCCAATTAGCACATCATACGACACGTAATCATGATTGTCCGAATTGACAAAACTACATGTCGTACAATATAAAATCTCTTTTGTTCTTTAGGGGACCAAATCATGATCTACTTTAAAACAGGTCCTACAAAACCATAATGACACTCGATAACGGTCAGATCAAAAGAAGCATCCACGTGCTTTCTTGGTGGAGGACAGCAAGGAGGGGTAATGATGAAATCCCTCTAAAGGCAGAAGCATCATTCCCCTATAAAAGGAAGGATAATCTTTCATTGTAGGGAGACCGAGAAACTGGGATCCAAAAGGCTACCAATACTAAAACCACACCCTCCGGCCATTGTTCAGCTTCTCCGATTACCCTCCGACCTTGCATCTCCTCTGATCAAGGATGCCTTGATCACCAACAATACAGGAAGCATCCTTCACTCATCTCTATTTACAAGCATACATATTTATTAGCACTCGCTAACTTGACCGTCGGAGTGACTTTGGCCAGCACCACCCCGGTGTCCCAGACGTCCTACGGGTCACGTGCGTTCTGTCTTTGCAGGTTGTAGTGCCCCATGTCCCCGAGCGATTTTTGAGGACTACAAAGAGCATCTCCAATGCTATTATGCATTTGGAGAAAATTGAGTGCCTTATAGGATCCATATTGAAAAAGTTAAGAAAATATTCTCCAATGCAATTATCTAACTTTAATATTGATATGATGTGGCAAAAAAAAATTAGAGAATATTAAGTAGAGTTTCAATTATAGATATCCTCCTTGATATGCTAACTAGGATTTCTAACTTTTTCCACTAATAAAATTTTAGCATTTTATCAATGCATTTAATTATCATATTGAATGGAGAGAGAATGTAACAAATGGCTTGTAGTGATTGGTTTAAAATTACTATTTAGATATTCACATTGGAGAAGTGAATATGTATTTCTATAATTTTTTTGACAAGGTAGATCCATATTATTTAAAAATGCTGATGTGACACTATTTAGATACTCAAAAATACATATTTGCATTGGAGATGCTCTAATTGTAGATATCCTCCTTGATATGCTGACTAGGATTTTTAACTTTTCCCACCAATAAAATTTTAACATTTTGTCAATGCATTTAATTATCATATTGAATGTAAAGAGAATATAACAAATGACTTGTGGTGATTGGTTTAAAATTACTATTTAGATATTCACATTGGAGAAGTGAATATGTATTTCTATAATTTTTTTTTACAAGATAGATCCATATTATTTAGAAATGCTGATGTGGCACTATTTAGATACTCAAAAATACATATTTACATTGCAGATGCTCTAATTATTGGATAATTTAAAGAGATTATACTCTTCTTTTTTTTTTTTTTTTTAATTACTATAAATTTAAGAATTAAAAAAGGAGACATGATTCGATTTTTACAATTTTAGTAAAGTGAATATGAGAGACTTATTGATGGGATTATCTCAACTTTCGTCCATCATTTTTCTTCTTTTAATCTTCTGTTTTTTTTTTCCTCCTTTCCAAGAGGACTTCCCTATGCAAAAAATTATTGCATTTATGTTCAAAAATGAGGAAATTCCCTTCTATAACCCTCGAATTAGTAAAAATATTAAATTGATACAACTCTAATAATTTTTTTTTTGGTCAACTTTACCCGCTAACTTGACCAAGTTACCCCTGACTTATGTTTATAACTTTCAAACAGAAATTACTAAATTGATTCAAAAAGTCAAATGAAGTCTGAATATAGTTTTTAACGGTCTACGTTGAGCGGTGGACCACAATGCACAACCACGAAACAACACAACAGTCGAGTTTAAATACACAAGGTCATTTGCCTTGTGTTAGATATCTCAAAATTCTTTAAATTATTAAAATTTAAATATTTATATGTATATATAAATATATTTTTTTATTATTATTTATAAAAATATACTTATATGAATAAATTTTTTTTTCATATTAAAAATAGATCCCTTCTATTGTTGAAAGTAGTTGTTTGGATCATTAGTTATCATCTCCCGTTATTGAAAATAGTTATCTATACCGTAATTATATAATTTAATTTCACTTAATCTCAATAGTCCTCTGACTATAAAGGTATTAATTTTTTTTTAAAAAAAAAACACTCGAGTTTAAATCTTTAAATCAAACAATAAATAGAGAAAATGTGTTGATAAACTAGATCTGCATATAAAAAACGTCACTTTCCATCCACGTGTCGATAACCTAAAATTGCCAGTTGTCAATCACCACTAAACAAACGGTGTGGATTTTTGTTTACTACAAAAGTACCCAAGAGATAAAAATCAACTAAACACAGTTCCAGTCCAAAGCACGAAAAATACGGCAGCAACTTTTTTTTGCAAGAAAAGTAACAATCAACGTATCAAAAACATCACTTCCAAATTGTTTCCAGTCTCTAACTAGATTCTCTAGAGCTTTCTTGTCTCTCCACTACCTATGAACCTGCTGAGGTAATCATTTTTATAATTTACTCATCCTTATTTTAAACAAAATCGTATAAACATCTTAGAAATTTATTGACTAAATGGGATTTTTTAATCTTTAATATAGTAAATTGTAAAACAAGGCAACACTGGAAGTGAAAAAATTGTGTTGTATTTATAAAATATGATAAATTGGAATATTGGTTTGTCTTAGGGAAGCAATGCAGTGGAGGACGGGAGAGGTGGCGGGTTGGTGGATGGTTCATGGAAAGGAGGCGAGGAGAGTGTGAGCGTTGAAGATGATTATCACATTGATAAGGATCCAGCAGTATTGGAGGCGAAGGAGATTGAAGATCCTGTTGATACACAAGAGTATAGAAGTTTTGAAGAACTCAGGTGGAAATCTAATGGTAATGGCTCAGCTCATTGACATAAAACCACTTGCTGTCAACCGCTTTTGTAGCTTCGACTTGGGCTGTTTTGTCGGATGATCATGCTCTTGCATGCAAATTGGACTTTTGGTTTTTTTGGGCCATCAAAAATGTAATATATCTACTTTAATCTACTGTAGTCTTTTTATGTATTAAACTTTACAACTTCGAATACTTGTGTTTTTGTGTCTATTTTTCATTAATTTTAAGCAGATATTTTTTTATCCGAGTCGAATTAATTTTGAAAATGGTGTATCTATTGAACTAAAGCCAAGGTCCAATAGTTTTAAGGGTATATTTTTAAATAGAAATAAAGTTAGAATTGTGTAATTCAAGTAGAAGTTCCTTATTAGTACCTCGGTTCCAGTATAAATAAAGTTAAAACTTCATAAATTAAGTGTATATTTGGTATACCACTGTCCAATATGGTTCGGTAGTAAATGTGCTCATTCAGTCTAGCAATAATTCAGGTTCGAGTCGCCAGCACCGCAAGTAGTATATATATATATATATATATTTGGTATAGCTTCTCTTTTATTCAAATGAGTTTTTTTAATTTTAAAAGTTTATTTCAATTTTTTTTTATGTATCGTTTAGTTACCGCCTTAGTTGAGTTTTTAAACGATTGAAAAGGTTGTTTCAAAGGGCGAAACGAGACGATGAAATTTAGGGAATCTAGGGTTTAGAGTTCAGGGTCTATTACTATATATAATTTATTCTTTTTACATTTAAATTAAATATTTAATTTAATTTTTATATATAATTTTTTACGAAACAATTTTTGGGATTCTAGGGTTCCCATAGGCACTAAAGGGGTTTGGGACTGTTTTACATCTTCCAAGAGAAATTTAAAATTTTTCCAAGTAAATTTTTTTTTGAGGTTTTAAAAACATTATAATGTCTAATATAATTTTATTATATTTTATTAATTTTATAATTTTTTTAATTTAAAATGAGGTCATTTTAGTAATCTTATTATTTTAAAGAGTGAGTATCATTATAAAAAACTTTTTTTAATTGACAATCAAACGATCAACGTATTTTTTTTAAAAAAAAACTCTATTTGGAAAATTCCTTACAAATGGACCCTAAGTAAATTTAGAAGTTGGTGATTTTTTTTTTAATATTAATTTTTGGTTAGTCTAGTCTAGTCATGGCCACGGTTCGGTTCGAACTGGGAGGTTCAAATCGAAACGGCGATTTTTAATCGGAACCTTTGGTCATTTGGTTCCGGTTAAAAATCGATTCCGGAACCGGGACACCCAGTTTCGGTTCCGATTGTCCTTGGTTACAAACCGGAACGACCCGATTCGGGCGGTTCCGGTTAGAACGTGTTTTTTTTTTAAAAAAAAAATTAAAAAAACTTTCAAATTTGTGGCCATTGGCCACAGTGAGTGACTAACGACCATCTGCTGCCATGGCAGCAGCCAAAACAGCTCCTTAGTCCATCAGGTAAAATTACCAAAAGCTCTCCTAAAAATTACAATTTCAACCCCTAAATTTTAAAAAATATTAATTTTTTCTAACCCAAAAAACTATATAAACCCCATCAATTCTCCAATTCATTCACACAAATTCTCTCAATATTTCTCTCATCTCTCATTCTCTCAATCTTTCTCTAATTCTCTCAATCTTGCTCTTGTTTTTCACTGCTACAATTATTTTCATTATTTATTTAAATAATTTATTTTTATAAATTTATAATGGCATCATCCTCAAAATCATCTATTTCTGGAGGTCGAAAATTTGTTTCCAATTTCAGAAGGTCCATTTCTAGCAGAGACGTTGAGCAGGTACCAAATTTAAATGCTCAAGAAGTGCGGAGTCACCATTTCCCAGAATATAACAACGATCAAAATTTTGCTGAATACATGCAACAAAAAGAATATGAGGAGGTAATTTTTGGTAATGAAACTTCTCTTAATTTTACTCCTCATTATTCTCATCCCTCTGCTGGTGTTGGTCCCTCTGCTCCAACCCCCTCAACCCCAAGTGAAGCCGTACAAATGTCCCAGGCGCAGCCGGATTTGGCAAAGTATAAATCTAAACTTTTTAAGTTCATATGAAGAGGATAGAGAATGATATGTTAGTTATAGTGGTTTGCAACTATTGTTCCTAAGATTTTAAATGGAATAAATCCGAAGGGTACGGGATGTATTAGAAGCATATCAACATGAAGCATCCAGTCGAAACTCACCATTAGCGAGGACAACACCAAATTTCAAGGTACACATCTCCTAACCATCCTTTATTTGAATATACTGACCAAAATAATAGGGAATAATTAGCAAGAATGGTAGCGACCGAACACCTTCCCTTTAGTTTTGGGGAAAAAACTGGTTTTTTAAAATATTGTCATAATACTTTAAATCCCTCTGCATGTAGAGTACCTAGGACCACATTAAAATGTATTATGTGTGATATTTATATAAAAAAAGACATTAGTATAATATTTTCAAAATTATATGGGTCGTGCGTCTATTTGTGCTGATATCTAGAGTGATCATTGGCAAAAATATTAATACTTAGGACTCAATTGCCATTACGTTGACCAATTATGGGATTTGCAAAACCAAATATTGGCATTTAGAGTTTTTGACGATACCCATACTGCTGATAATATTTATAAATTAATTAAAATTATTTTTGAAGAATATTGTATTGAAAGTAAATTTTTTGCAATTGGTTTTGATAATGCTGCAAATAATACTGCCGCCGTTTCATATTTAATTCAATTGTGTCAACCCTATTTTGACAGCAGATTTTTTCATCAAAGATGTGTTTACCATGTTTTAAATATATGTGTACAACATGGCTTGCAAACACTACAAGAGTGGATTACACTAATTAGAGATGCTCTATACTATTTGTGGAAATATCCTAACACTATGAAACAATGGGTTAGGTATTGTAAAACTAACGAAAAACATCCAATTAGGTTTTCTCGTGATGTTCCAACTTGTTGGAACTCTATATATAAATTGTTTTGTGAAAGCTATGAGTATAGAGAATTATTAGTCAGATTTATGCATCATAATGTTAATACCATTAATTTATATAAACATCATTGGGATGTTTGTACAAAAATTTGTTTGCTTTTAAAAGTTTTTCATGATGCAACTCATGCTTTATTCGGTATATATTATCCAACTTCACATTTATTTTTATTTGAAACCTTTAATATTGTAGGTGCACTCAATGAATGTGTACAAATTCAGGAATTAGCTCAATGTGTTTGTGCAATGCGAGATAGATGGATAAACTATTATAGGGACATTCCTGCAATTTATATTGTTGAATCAGTTTTTTACCCTAGGAATCAATTAAATAGTTTATATGAATTTTTTACACTTTATTACCAATCTCTAGGGATAACGAACATAGATATTAGTGGTTTATATAATAATGTTAGGAATTTATTTTATTCAATGTATGACGAATACTGTTCTGTATACGGTCCCTCGTTGAACATTAATATTTAGCAACCAGAACCAAGCGGAAGCGGTAGTACTGGTCATTCTCATTTGCGCTTTCCCTCCACATTAAGGAAGTTAGGGGCAAGTGTGTTTACCAAAAAAGTAAGGACGCCGGGGAGTTCATCTTCATCAACCTATGTTTCAGAGGTTGATGTTTACATAAACACCTCCTTTGAGTTTTTGGACACTCCAGACTTTAACGTCCTACATTGGTGGAGGGAGCACGAAACTAACTTTCCAATTTTGGCCATCATTGCTAAACAAATTTTTGGAACTCCTGTCTCGACCGTCGCCGTCAAACAGGAATTTATTGCAGGTGGTAATGTTCTGAACAAGAGACGAGCATTGCTCAGTCCTGATTCAATACAGATCCAGGTTTGTGTTGACAACTGGACCAAGGCCTCATACCGGCAGCAGGAATTGGATCTGGTGTCCGACGACAATGACTTCTTCGACACCAACGAGGATACAACGACAACCGAAGGAACAAGCGACGATTGATCACCTCCGAAACATAACAGTAAAAGAACTACGTGGGCTTTAATTCCTCCTAGAGGATACGTAGACAGCTTAATTGAGGTAAAATTAAGTGCAATACCTAATTTCTTATTTATTTATTTAATTTTATAGTTTTATGATATTATCATAATTTTATTTCAATTTTATCGTTATTTTATTGCAATCCAGTACCCACTTTTTAATTATTTTTTTTATATATGAGATATATCATATATGAGAAATGATGTAGAGAAGAGATATTTTAAAGAGATGGAAAGGGTAATTTTGTAAAATATAATTTTTACAAAATTACCCATCTTCATCTCTTTAAAATAATTCTTATCTACATTATCTCTCATCTCATTTATTAAAAACTTTTAAAAACAAATATCTCTCATATAATTATATTTTATCTTAATTTAAATTAAGTGCAAGCCCTAATTTCTTATTTATATATTTAAATTTCTTTTTAATTTTATAGTTTTATGATATTATCATAATTTTATTTCAATTTTATCGTAATTTTATTACAATTCAGTATCCACTTTTTAATTATTATCTTTTTATATATGAGATATATCATATATGAGAGATGGTGATGTAGAGAAGAATTATTTTAAAGAGATGAAGAAGGGTAAGTTTGTAAAAATACAAAATTAAAAATTACCCTTCTTCATCTCTTTAAAATAATTCTTCTCTACATCATCTCTCATATATCTCATCTCATATATTAAAAAATTTTAAAAAACAAATATCTTTTATATTTTATCTTAATTTAAATTAAGTGCAAGCCCTAATTTTTTATTTATATATTTAAATTTCTTTTTAATTTTATAGTTTTATGATATTATCGTAATAAATTTCTTGTTGAACCCTTTTAATTATATATTTTAAATTTTTTATTAATTTATTTATAATTTATAATTTTTTTTATTTTTCCGGTTCCTCCCCGGTTTGGAACCGGAACCAGGGGTTCCTCCCCAGTTCTAACAGGAATCGGGACCGGAACCTCCACAGTCCCAGTTCCAGTTGGTCTAAAAATGAAACCGAAACCGGCGGTTCCAAAACCGAAACTGCCGGTGCCGGTTCCTTAGCCATAACTAGTCTAGTCTAGGATCCGGGATTAACAAGATTAGTCAATTAATCTTGCTTCTATTTTTATGAGGTTGGGCAGTGATATATTTCTCATAATAAGGTTAAATGAAATTTATTAACAATGTTAAATGAAAATTTATAAATTCAAGCAACGTCTTTTTATTTGAATTTTGAAATTTTAAAAATTATAGTAGTTTTTTTAAACAATTATAATTAGTTAAAATAAATAAAATAAACCGTCCAATGTGGTTTGGTGACAAAAGTACTCATTTAGCTTGACAATGTTACAGATTCGAATCGCCACCGTCGTAAGTGATATGTCAAAAATAAAATAAATAAACAAAACCCAAAAAAGGAAATCAAGTATATACAGTCAGTCAGTCAGTCACAACAGCTCACAAAGTTCCATTCCATTAAAATCCTTAGGTATTGTATATGATCTGAGTTAGTAATGTCAGTATTTTATACACTATAATCTGCTGTTCATATTTTATAAAAATATGAACTTGTTCAAATCTCAGCTTGTTTTTCTACTTGGTTATATTCAAAGTTATGTTAACAAAAGAAATTTTAACAAATAAATAAATAATTAAATATTTAAAATAAATATATGAAAGAAAGCTTACCTTATCCACATAAACGATAATACAAGTTTTTGGACAAGGCCTAAAAATGAGCTCAAATACTCTATAAACAATAATGCACACGTGAAGCACCATCGGCTATATGAATGGATAACAACGAGATAAACAAACACTTCTTGTATTGAATATATTCTTAAAAGAATTTATTCACATACAGATTTACTTTTAATATACAAACAAATTCATACACACGTGAATCATATCATTGGTATGAATACGACATTTTTTATCTTGTCAAATATTACATTGGAGTACTATTTTAATACATTTTAAACTCTTAATACAATAAAAGCGAAGGCCACCCAATAAATCCTTTACACTGTAGGTTGCTATCTTGCATACAAAGTGGCTAGTTTTTGTCCATTTGCTACAGTGAAACAAGAATCAGATACGCTGTCCATTTTTTCCCATACATTTCTGGATAAATTCTAATGCAAAAAAGATCGACAAAGTGCTATATATATCGACTTTTGTTTTTGTATTTTTGGACACCAAGCTTTGCATTTGTTAGAGGTAAATATTTCTATTTCTTCTAATATGAACAAAATAGACCCAAGAATTAAAGGTCATGACACATTCTTGAATGTTAGACATGTATAAAAACTTCTCCAGGTCATGAGTATTTATATGATTTTTGTTTAGTCCTACTACATAGACAATTACCTTAAAGACGCTATTTGTGATCTAGAACAAAATAACCGATGTTAAATCTTGAACAACTGATAATGTTACTTAGATAAGTGAGCAACTCTACCACCGAAACAACTGTTTTCCTCTGATGACCAAGTTCTCAGATGGATTAAAATCAAAACATCCTAACTAAAGAAGAACTCGTAACATATTGTTCTTAAATCTGGAATGAAGCATAACCTGAAACTTTAAGAAGAATTCATGAGTGCATCGATTCACAATGTGATTTAGAACAGCTAGCAGAAACTAGAAGAATCCAAAAGACAAAGCTGGACCAAAAATCCAACTCATAAAAAAGGGGGAATTACACAGACACCCCTATGGTTTGGCATAATTACACGGAAAAATAAAGTTTGTCCGTGTAATTATCAACACAAACCTCCCTCTTACGTTTCATAAATGTTACACGGACATCCCCTATCGTCAATTTGAGACCGTTAGTGTCTAACGGTCAACAGTGTAAAAAATCTTAAAATGCCTAAAATGCCCTTATTTATATTTTTAAAATTTAAAAATAAATTTAATTATATTAAATAATTTATTAAAAAATTAAAAATAATTGAAAAACAAATCTAATGGACCAGATGAGATCAAGTCCGTTAGATGGAGATATTTATGTAACCTTTCACCTTCATAATTCCGAATTTCATCTTATCATTCCAGATTTCATTTTCATCATTTCATCTTCATCAAAATTAAATTATTAAAATTTCAAATTATTATTCAACATTTGATCTTCATCATTCCAATTCGTCAATTCACATCTTCATCTTCTTCAACAAACTCTCATCACCATCTCCAAATTCAATATCTTCCATCACAATAACATTATCTCCAAAAATCATCAAATATCACTAAATATTACCCAACATCATAATAAATCTAGTTCATTAATTCACAACAAAAAAATCAACAATATCAATTTACAAAATAACTCGTTCACATAAAAAAAAAAAACAAAACTCGTCTCCATAAATATCCAAGAAAAAGAACAAACAAACAATCCATGGGTGGAATTGGAGCTCTACTCCATCCATGTCCAGAAACAGAAAAAAATAAAAAATTCATCAAACCATAGGGAGATGGAGGGATCTGCTCCATGATGGAGCAGATTGCTCCGATGAGCTCGTCTGCTCCATCATCCATGTCCAATTTCAGATAAAAAAAGAGAGAATAATTTCATCTAACCATGGGGAGATGGAGCGATCTGCTCCATGATAAAGCAAATCACTCCGATGGAGCTTGTCTGCTCTATAATGGAGGAGACATGCTCTAATAATGTCCAGAAACACAAAGTAAAAGAAAAAAAAAATCAAGGGGAGATGGAGCAATCTGCTCCATGAAAAACAGCGACCTGTTCCATGAAATTATAGGCTTTAATGGTGTGTAGAACGACAAAAACAGAGATCTAAAGGAATCCAGAACAAACATTTTTTTTTCTACCCAACCAAACAAGACTTTTTTTTCTTGGGAAAAGTTTTATAAGATTGAAAATGCAAGTTCAATGGAAGTAAAAATTGAAAACACCCATCAAGAGAGAAAAAAAACCCTTGGAATTAAATATTTTGAAGAGGTTTTTAGGCTTTCAATTCGTGTGTTGTAAAATGAGAAAAACCAAAGGAAAATAAAACAACCATATTTTCTAGTCAATCAAACAGGTGTTTACGGAACTCAAAAATTGAAGTTCAAAGGAAGGAAAAAAAACACCCACCAAACTTTCTTTCACTTTTCCCTTTTTTCTAATCAACCAAACATATAAAAAAGAAGCCTTCTTTTCTCATAAAAATCTTTAGAAGATTGAGAAAAATGGAACTTCAATGGAAGAATAAAAAACACCCATCAAAGTTGGAAACAAAGAGCATAAAGTAATGATAAAAAAAAAACAATAATAAAAAAAGCCTTGAAAAGTAGGATCAAAATTTTACAAGAACCAAAAAGGTTCAAGTCCATATTCATCCGTAATTTTCTGATAAATCTAAGGAGGGTGCATTTGATCAAAGGCATGAAAATGATAGAGAGAGGTTGGGAGAGAGAAAAAAAAAATAATGAAGGGAAAGAGAGATTGAGAGACTTTCTTTGGTTTTAATTATTTAATATAATAAAAATAAAGGCATTTTAGACTTTTTGCACCGTTGACTATTGACCGCTAAATACTAACGGTCTCAAGTTAACGGCAAGGGATGTCCGTGTAACATTAATAAAACGTTAGCAGAGGTTTATGTTGATATATTCAAACTTTATTTATCCATATAATTATACCAAACTACAGGGTTGTTTGTGTAATTCCCCCAAAAAAATAAATGAAAAAAATGAAAGTGATGGGCACTCAATTTAAAGGTCTGAAAGAACATGTATTAGTTGGTGCTACTATATATATCTAAAGAGCGACGCGGAAGAGTGGGGAGGTAAAAGCTCAACGTTTTTTGGATTTATGGTGGTGGTGGTGGTGGCGGTGGTCCTCTTTTGATTTGCTGTGTGGCTGTGGCTCCCAATCACAAATATCAAATATTAGAACATTTGAATCTCTTTTGTTCAAATTGACATTTTTCCCTTTTACATGGCATAAGTATGCTCGTCCTTGTTTCTTTTATACGTCGTTAACAAGTGTATATATAAATCAAAATCAGCTTCGATTCCTCTTCTCACTTTGATTTCTGTAAACTTCAATGAATTGGGTGATAAAGATAAAAAGATTTTAAGAATATATTTCGTTCATCTTTCCTAAAGTTTAACTTAAAATAAATGGGTCCGTTACATCGCGGTTCGACCTATGACAGTGATTTTTGACAAATATTAATGAACGGTTCTAGCAAATGCCATATCTTAGCAGAAATTAATGAAATTTACCTAAAACTAAAGCAATTTTTGTGACATTATTCTCCAATGGGACCTAAGTTAATAGAGAATCTGTAGTTCTTTCTCTTAAGTGGAAGTGTGTAAAAAAAAAAAAATTTTCAAGAATTTGAAAAATAAAAATAAAAACTTGAGCAGAATGGTCATGTAACATGGTCTCAAATGTGATCAATTACTCATATTATGTTACGTGATTTGTTAAAGGTTTCAGTTGTTCTCAAAGTTTCTGCTGGATTTCCCAGGTTTGGTTACAAACTTGGAGATATCAATTTTGCTTCTAAGAACATATTTTGCAAAGTTATGATTGGATTTACTGGTTTTATTGAATGATGAGCTGATTTGCAAGATTGTTTCTTCACCTGTTTACCAACTACATTACATAACAAATGAGCTGGTTTGCAGATATCAGATGCCAAGATAGTTAGGTCTGGATAGCAATATTAGTAATTCAATAATTCAATTTCTGCAAGTCCTTCACCAATCAGAACTCCTTTGGATAGAAACATATAGTTTGATGATTGATCCCACAACTTGCTCTTTCTTTTCTGTCTTGAGCTATAGCTCTCAATTGTATTGGTATTGGTACTGGTACAACATTTGCAATCAGTGGTTAGTACAATGCCCATGTGAAACCTTGTGTTGGGTCAATGTCACTTATTCTGTCTTTCCTCCATGTGTTTCGTAACATAAACCATAAAAATAAAATACGTTTGATTTCACAAATTGATAATTCACCATTGTCACCTCTCCAAGGTTTGGCCTTAACAGATATGAAGTTTGTGTTATATTGTATATGCAACCACAGTAAAATTCGTTAGAAATATCTCCCAGAATCCGTTCAGAAACCTTTCAAGCAGTAGAGGTCATTGAGCGAAGACGTAAACTTGGTTTTCACCTGTCAACAAAATTTATCTCTTGGCATCATAATTGAATATATCATCATACATGAACATGGAGATGCAAGTTTTCTTTTTAAATCAAATTTCACATCTGATAAAGAGAAGATAAAGTTGGAGAGGGAATAAAGCATGGACTAAAGACACAACAAATGTATTGGCCATTTTGAAAGGAAAAAAGAAAAAGGCATAGGGTACTCTGAGATAGTACTTTTGTACAGCTCAAAGAAGCAGAATTTTTGTGAAGCACTGTTGGTGCTGTACAGTCCATTAAAGAGTTCAAGAAATTTGATATGTCTCTCTCAAGGCTCTCCTTGCTTTGGAAATCACTTTTCAAAGTTTAAAAACCTATTTCTTCCTATCCACCTCAAGTCTTGTTTTTTGTAACTTTAGCAGAGAAAAATTACACAGAAGATTCTATCTTATTTCCAGTGCTATGTGATGATATTTATTACCTAAGTGTATTAATATCAAAATTCAAAATTTAACAACAAATGAAGTAAAACCATAAACTAAAAAAGAAACAAACAAAAATTAAACGTGATTCGTTTCGTAACCTGTACAAATGAGAGAGAGATTCACTAGTTCAGAAATCACAAAAGTAAACTGACTTCTACTTTCTTCCAAATAAATCATACATGATTGGTAATATGAAATAATAGTGATGAATAAGATCCAAATTAAAATAATGCAGCCAACCATCATCATAATCTTTGGTTCTTCAGCTGATGCTATATTAAACAGTGTGATGTACCAAACCTAATTGCCAAGTGCAAAGGACTTCTTCAGTGTCCTTATTACCAAGGTAAAAGGACCATTTCAGTGTATTAATTGCCAAGTGAAAAAGGACAGTTTTTAAACACTCCTTAAGGGCTCATCACCCCCTAACATGTTTTATAGTTAAAATGACACTGCTGGTTAATGAGCTCAAATATTTAACCTGAACAAAACTTGT
Source organism: Xanthoceras sorbifolium (assembly GCA_003430845.1). Classification (NCBI taxonomy): domain Eukaryota; kingdom Viridiplantae; phylum Streptophyta; class Magnoliopsida; order Sapindales; family Sapindaceae; genus Xanthoceras; species Xanthoceras sorbifolium. The sequence goes on from CM010613.1 coordinate 9,444,252, forward strand.
TCAGCAGTGAATTATGCACGCATACGCTATTTTCATCCTTCATTCCTAAGATGTAGTCTAACTATAGTCGAATCTAGTGATTTCGTATTCATCGGAAACTTCCTTGTAATTCTAAAATGTGTTAGAATTCTCCAATGAAACTCGTTATACACATTCCCTCATTTTTTTGTAAGCCTCCCTTGCAAGACCGACAAAAAGAAAAGCAAACTTCATATCCCTCTCTATTTTTATCAAATCTGAGGCCAATGCAATTTATCCTACGTCCTGGTGATTCACGATAAAAATTTAATAAGAATAATTTGCGTGAACCCTGTATACTTATAAATTTCAAGGTCTGGACCACCTTGGGTGGCAATTATCAGTGTGACAATGTGCTTCAGCATGGGATAAAACTCGGACTGCAACCACTCATAAAAAGAATTAGGTTCACAACTTCAAATAATAGTACATCGTCAAAAAACCAAATTTACAGCTTTACTATTGAGTTTCTAATCATTTTCAATTCCACACAAACAACAAATTGAAGCTTGTGGTCCTGCTCCATCTTTTTCACCTTTTACTTACACTCTCTCCACCTTCACTATTTCAGGTTCCACCACTTTACTTCACCAACTACTTTACTTCACCACTTTCATCGTGTGTGTCTATATATATATATATATATATATACAGTCCATTGTTATAATAATCTTGGAGGATGGATGGTACAAGCCTTGAAGGAAAGTGTTCCATAAAGGAAAAAACTGTCAAGGATTGCATTGTTGAAGAAGATATGGAGAATGACATGGAAGAAGAAGAAGAGGATCAGGGTGGTGGTGATGGTTACGCAGAAGATGAAAAAAGGAAGAAAGTATTTGGAAGGCGAGGGTCCAGTGGTGGTGGTGGAGTCTCACCACCTTATTGCCTGGTGGACAAGTGTGGGGTTGATTTAACAAATGCAAAACGATACCACAGGCGCCACAAGGTCTGTGAAGTTCATTCTAAGGCTTCCGCTGTGATTGTTTCTGGTCTCAGGCAAAGGTTTTGTCAGCAATGCAGCAGGTTCATTTGCTTTCTTTCTGTTATATAGGTTTTGTTTCTGTGTCGTTCTGTTAGCATTTTCATAAGTATTTTGGTTTTATTAATCTTAAAGTACAAACATAAAATATAGTCTTGGAAAATATATCTCAGGTGTAAAAAAAAAATTTGGGAGTCAAGTCTATTATCTTATAACATGGTTAAAACGATACCAATGAGATTAAGTTTTGGAATTTTGTTTATCATGGAAATAAAACCAAGATTTCTAAGTTTTACGACCCTTATTTTACAATTAATTACTGTTCACATATAAGCTAATTTCAAATTCCTATCTTCTATGTAAAATTAGTGACTCTCACCTATTGGTTTAGCTAGCTGTTAGGTTGAACTTATCAAACCATATAAGGTACATTTCTTCTATAGGTGTCTACTCTCTCTTAACAATTATTAATATCCTACTTTCACCATATTTTGCAAACACTCTAAATGGGCCTTTGCAGGTTCCACGAGCTACATGAATTTGATGAAGCAAAAAGAAGTTGCCGTAGGCGTTTAGCCGGGCACAATGAAAGACGCAGAAAGAACTCGGCTGAAACTAGTGGTGAAGGCCCAAGCAGAAGAACGGTTGGTAGTCATCTGAAGGACAATCAGTGCAGGCAAGTTGATGATAAGGGCAAAGTACAAATGCCTCTCCAAGGGAATACCACTTACAAGCGTTCTCAGATCAGATAAAATCAAACTGTCTACTGTGCAGCATTGCTCCCTCTCTTCTGTCAACCTAAAGCTTGTTCTATTACCATAGTTTCTAAGGTATTTATGGAAGAATAATGACTCTAATTCACCCTCAAGCTAATGTTTTGGCTTCTAGCCTTAGTAGTATGGCATGGCCCTATTAAGACTTTAAATGGAAACTAGTATTTAAGAGTTTCATGTATTATTCTATGGAGCTAAATGATAATTATCTTTAATTATTGAATCCTCAGTCTATTTCTATCATTAACTTCAACTCGTGTGTATTTTATAAGCCTCCGAATACAAATAGAACCATGAGGCATTCTTTTAAATGGTGGACTAAGTTGCTGATTAAAACAGCAGTTTTTCTACTTCAATAATTTGGGCTTTATCAAGTTTAAGATCGACATACTAGTAACAAAATGGTCTAGATCAATTTTTTAAAGATATCATTCATCTCCTTTATGATTTAATCTAAAATCAAGTAGACATAGATGATTTCAAATTCCTCATAAGCCTTCTCTAAATTTCTGAAATGCTAAACCTCGAAATTTCAGAAATTCATTCTAAACCTTACCTGTAGGAGAAATTTTTGATGGTTTAATTAAGTCTTAATTAGATTCTATGTATGGTGGTCTTCCTCTGCCCTTCAATCACTACATTAACCATAGTAAACATATCATTATAAACTACACCCACTTAATGCCCAAAAACATTGTTAAGAATCATGGGATGGACTACGATGCGACTCATGGGATGGACTATACAATATTGTAAAATCTATTCTAAACCCTAAGACTGAGAGGTTCTTTAGGCTGGGTTCAGGTGTCTTATCCTGTTTACTTGTCTGATGTGAAGTAAGTATCCTGTCCTGTTAATATATAGATCATGTAACATACATACATACATACATAACTATAAAAATGTCCTAATTCCTTCCGACCAACAGAGAACATAAGTCTTTTGCACATTGTTTGAGCAAACACATTCTATGTGTAGCACTTGAAATGAGTGATTGAGTGAACTGAGTGAATTCCCTAAAGAGCAAGTATGAAAGACTGATAAGGTTTAGAGAAGCTAGATTGTCTACAATAACTATTCTCAAGCCATTTCTGTTCAATAAGCTGTTTAAAAACATAGTTCAGGAGCTTTAGTTATTTCACTTCAACCAAAGACCTGCCAAACTAGACTCTAGATGCTAGTATTAAGCAGCTCGGTTGCATTTGCTTACATCAATAACATTGACAAACAAACCATATAGTTCCTTTTACATGGCACAAGATATTCAAGATGTTCATCAACAAACCAAAGGGTGATAACACATCACAGTAAGATTTTTTTTTTTACCAAACAAAAGTAAAACCCTATCTAAGTTCACTGAAATCTTACAACTACGCAGGAAATGTCATCCGTGCTCCTTCTAGCAAGTGCCTCTTCAGTAAGGTGCTTTGCTGCAGACAGAGGATCCTTTATGTGCTTGATAGCATCTGCTGCTTCTTGGTTTGACATTACCTAGGGGACAAACCAGGCATAATTATATTAATTATTTACTTATCCTACTCTCCATTTCTGCATGAAAGCATGCAATTAAATTACAAGTAGAGCTACTAAAGGTTCATTTAGGACTACCTTCCACAACCCATCACTTGCCAAGATAATACAATCTGTGTCATCATCAATCATCTCCACTTCCACATGTGGTTCTGAACTGAGATGAATCTTCAAGCTCTTATCGCCAAATGCCCGTGCCACTGCTAACTGTCCGTCAACACGTGGAACATCTCCTGAATTCATTAAAAAAAAAAAAATTCATATAAAAACTTAAGAGGAAAACACTAGTACAACTATGAGTTAGAAAATCCATGTACATGAAAGTGTAAAATTAAAAGTGAATTTCATGTCAGAAAACTATTTGAGGCCTAAAAAATTTTTATATAAAGCCCTTACTAAAAAAATGAAAATGAAAAATAAATAAAACAAATTGTTCAAATGTAATAAAAATGAAATTTAGTTATTTCAATGGTATAATGAATATGACACAATAATATAATCTTCATCTACTATCCTAACGAGCTTAGAACAAAATCAGGTCGTCTCCCCGTGTATCTGATACCTGGAAAGTTTGATACAAAACCGCCTCTGCTCTCAATGCTTTCCTTTTCCATACTTGGCTCATGATCAACTGACAGTTGTTTGGCCACACCATTCTTGCATACCACTGCCCGAGAATCACCAATATTGGCTACTAACAGCTTCTGACAGTTGATTAAAATAGCTGTAACTGCAGTTGAGCCCCCTCTACCCAAATCAGTTGCTTTCTCTAAAATATTTGTATCAGTTATACGATAACCTTTCCTGATTGCAGTCTCTGGTTCTGTCCAGAAGTCGGGCTGGTTGCAGAGAGAAAAAAATTGAGATATATTTTTCCCTTAGCTAGTCAATCAAATAAAAGTAAACAACATGATGAAGATTACAAAAAAAAGACTAGTAAATGTTTAAGAATAAATGCTACATTTGAGTAATGGTAATTATTTAAATTCCAAGTCCTTGTATAAACTAAAGTGATGTTGCATACTAAACTCAATTTTGCTAATAACCACTTTTCATTATAATTGCTCAAAAAGAGAAATGACAATAATTTATTAAGCAATTAAGAAGTACAGTGCAGTAATCAATATGCTGCTCAAAAGGCCTTTAGTAAAAGATTTAGATTGCTTATCTCACCTCATGTAGGATATTTTCAAACAAATGGGAGCACAAATAATCAGGGATTTCATGGCTCAGATGACCATCAAATATTGCAAATAAACCAAGTTCATTGTCACCAACTTGCTTAAACTGTGCAACAACATAATCTTCCATAGGATGTCCTGCTTTTCCCTTTACTAAGTGATACCCATGAGTTATATGCTTATCCTTCTTACTCTTTCCTTTTCCGGAGTCCGCAGATGATCCCAGTCCAACTTTTTCCTGCCGAAAACAAATCCAAGCTGCTAAATTTTAAGGAAAATACTTTCAGCAAGAATCTACTACATAATGAATCTGAATCGTCCACAAAGAAACCACTTATTCTATGCTAGATTGTCATCACCATAATAGAAGGTTACTAATTAATATCTTTCACGGTCCTTTACAAATGAAGGCAGCATGAAATCACTATTTAAGCCAGTGACAACCTAGATATAATTTACTTAAAAGTGTTGACTTCTTTCTTTGTAAAAGAAGGTCTTCTTGACCAAGAAACTGCAATAGTATTAAACTACATGACCAGTTTAGACCTAAAGGATCTGTATGCATTTCAATATAATAAGATCTTAAACCAAAATGCATCCCATATTACACGTGTAGAATAAAAAATCTTCTCCACTGATGCCCAAAAAAATAAAAGGACACCACTTGAAGATAGCAGTTGAATCTCTGGAACCAGCATTGCTTAGGTGGACACTAATTATATTTTTATTGAAATTCTGATCATAATGACCTGTCATACATGAGGTTATATTAACACATATATTCAGAGCTCATACTCATAATCAGGATTTACAGATCACAAAAATGCATGACGCAAATTCATCCTGAATAGCCATCAATATTTCAGAGATACTTCCATGACAAGGACAATACAGAACAGAGAAGAACTCTAACACTGCAGATATTGATCAAGCCAGTCAGTATCAACTCCTACTATGTAATTTGGATAATGAATAGCATGGAAACAGAATCCTCCAAATACATGATGCAAGACAAGGCACTGGTAATTAAAATCATATCTAGCTTTCATTCAAAAATGAAAGTGGACAAGCAGCGGGAAAAAGCCATAACTGACATACTTAAAAAGGTACAAATAACATTCTGATGATATTACCAACTATTCTACCTCATAAATAAAATAAACCACTGCACGTGCATCACTAATGCGTCACCTACTAAGATGAATTTGGAAGCCTATCATGCTTAAGCTGTAAAAAAAATTTGACTCCAAGGATCAATAACAGTAAAAACTTGTTTAAGACAAAATCACACTCCACGAATCTGATTTGATGAACTAAATAGTTATTTGAGAACAAGCTTAGGTGGTTTGTTATGCAAAAGAGTACCACCTCTTTTGTGTTCTTAATGATGTAAGGAATCTTAATAGATGGACAAACCACCTAAGTTTTAATAACTATGTGTTTTTGAAATTATATAAAACCCCTTACATTTAGCCCTGGCTTTGGCTAGAGGGTGATTTCCTAATTCCAAAACAAAAGTGTTTCAATCTAATTCTGAAATCAAAAACATGTTTTTAGATTTTGCTCAAATCTAATGGTTTTTCAATTCTCCCTATAAGTTATATACGTTCAAATATCTCTTTTCAATCAATCATTTAGATTACTAGATTACATCCATATTTATCACCTCACAATCAACCAGACAAAAGAATCACCTCCCAATCAACCCATATGGGTTTTCATCAATAAAAACGTCACTAACCCATATGAGAGATGCAATTTTATTATTATTATAGAATTCCATAACCTCAAATTCATGATATTTAAACACATTTCACTGACTATCCAAAATTAACAACACAACGTTATCACCACACACAACAGCTTTAAAAAAAATATATTAATTCCACATAATTAAGATGTACAAATTTCATTGCCCAGAAATAAAAACAAACCAAACGACAAAATAATGAAATGGAACAGAAAATCACCTTCATCTTGTGAAGAATCTCTTTGCCTGCCATATTTTCAAGTGAAGAAATGTATCTATGTATATATACTACAATATAATAAGATGGAAATGGATAAGCACAAAGTGTCAGATAGAGAAAAACAAAAACCCAAGCAGAGAGAAAACGAGCAAGAGGGACAAGTGTGTAAGTAAGAAGATCAGGATCCTCGTACTGTTGGGTGGAGTTGACACCACCCACTTCCGTTTTGTCTGCCGCGTTCTTGGCTTCAAGGTTGACGTGGTCGCGCCACTACTTCTTTGTCGTTTTTTCTTTCAATCGGTGTCATTGTAAATTTTAAAAGAAAATAATAATTATTAATAAAACAATTTATGGTGAAATTTTTTTTTTTTTGACATACACAATGCTGTGTCGGTGATTTAAATTTGGAATATTGTTGCCTTTACCACCACCGACCATAATAGACGATGGTATTTAGTGTGAAGTTAATTAGGTAATAATTCAGTAAATATTACTTTTTTTTTTTTAGTTATTATAAAATTTAAGAAAGAAAATATAATTTAAATTTATAGTCTCAAAGGCAAATTTACTATTAATTAGCGTAATGATGTGACAATGAGATGAAATGGAAAAAGTAAACTTTAGAATATATATATATATATATATATATATATGTATATGTATATATATATAGGGGTTAATAATGAGTTAGCTATTAAAATAAATGTATAATTTGACTATAAATTCTCTTTATGTTAAATTAATTAATTTTAATTAGAAAAAATTAATTAAATTTTACAGGAGATTATTTTATAAAAGTAACCATTTATATGGATCTTAAAACTGCTATAAAATTATCCCAAATTATCACATTATCACTTTTCAAAGTTTACCAAACACACCTTCTAAATTTTTTTTTTTTTTTTTGTAATCTTTTCCTCTCGTCCTCTCTGGAGCAAACAGAGTGTAAAAGGAGATTGTCCTTAGGGTAGTCTTCTCCCCTCAGTGGTAGTAGATTTTTTGGGTTCGATTGAGTTTCTTCTTCGTTGTTTTTCTTCGATTCTATCTTGTGGTTTCGAATATGTGGTCCAATTGAGTTTTGTCTCGACTTTTCTTTGTGGCTTTTTGGGTCTTGTTCTTCATGGTGGCATGTCTTAATGGGTTGTGTGGATGTGTGGAGTTGGCCTGGATTTTGGGTGGGTTTGAGTTTTTTGGTTCGAATGGCGGTAGATGAAATAGTAAGGTTATGTGAGTCGCTTTTGTAATGGTCAAAAATAGCTCAAAAAGCTTAGACCTATGAACTAACCCATATAAAGAAATAAGGCACGACCTAAAGTAGGCCTAATAGACTATTAAGTTCAATACCCATTCATTGATAGACTAAGTTAACAGTGACTTAGTCAAGACTTGTCCTCCAAGTCAGGACTGACCCAGTCAAACAGGTGTCTACGTCAACCTAACAGCTCCGAGATAATAGGGATCCCTGATATCTCGGAGCATGATTCTCTTGACCGCTTTCAACAGTCACTACCCGTACCCTATAAATATTTACCCAAGTTTCATAAGCTGGGTCACGCGCAATATACTAAAAAGAGCAGTCACTCTACTCTGAAACAATTCAACCTACATTAGACATAGTCGACGCCGAGGCCCAAGTACTACGCTCAACAGTCTTGATAAGTGGTACCCTCTGGTATTGAATGCCCGACCTATCGACCATTACACTACACTCGACGTATCGATAATTACGTTCGACACTCTAATTATTTCAAATAGTAATTCCTTTTATTCATTCTCTTTCACTCTAATTCATCTCATAAATTAGATATCGGTGACTATTTGGCTGGCACCACCCCAGTATTCCAGAGAGTTCGACTCTATTGATCTCTTTTTGTAGGTTTTTGGTCCAATCTCAACCCAACTGTCGGTCCTGGATCCTATCAATAGATCCTAACATCTACAGCTTTCATTGTCTGAGGAGGATGGACCGGTATTAGAAATTTTTCGTGTTGCTCATACTGAGGGTATCAGGAGTGTTGTTCACTGCTTGGTGGGTAAGATATTATCCAAAAGGAAGGTTAATCGTGATGCTTTTTGTGGCATTGTTGAGCAAATTTGGGGAACTGTGGGACGGGTTAATATTGAGGTATTGGTAGATAATATATTTGTCTTTCATTTTCACTCTCTCGAAGGCAAGGCTATGGTTTGCTCCAGAGGGCCCTGACATTTCGACAAAAGTCTGATTGTTCTTAAAAAAATCAGAGGGTCCAAGTGCAATTTCACAACTCCATTTCAGGTATGTGGAGTTTGGGTTCAAATTTACAACATCCCACTTATGTATATGAATCGAAAGGTTGCTAGATTGATTGCAGAGGCTATTGGTTCTGTGGTGAAGTTTTCGGTGGATGCGAAGGATTTGTAGGTGAAGTTTTTGAGAATCAAAGTGAGGTTGGATATAGCTGTGCCATTGAAAAGGGGTATACATATGTGGCTGAAGGAATTTGGCATTATAATTACTGATCTCGTCAAGTACGAGCGGCTTCTAAATTTTTGCTATGTGTGTAGTCATATTGGGCATTCCTTCAGGGAGTGCCCTAATAGTGAGGCTAGGAAAGTCATAATGGAAAGGATGGAACCTAAGTATGAGATATGGCTAAAAGCGGCTCTTTTGGAGCATTTGAAGAGCAAGCAAATGGGGAGGAGGGAAATGGTTTCAAGGTGGGAAATGGTTTCAAGGTGAATGTGACTAAGGTGACTAAGGTTAATTCTAGAATTCCTACAGCTGAAAATGGTGTAGTGGTTATAGATAAAGGTGGTGGCACGTCGCTGTCAATCCCGGTGGTGTAACACCCCCTATCCGATTCACGGTAGTAATAGCCCAGCTAGTGTGGGCGCTAATGTAGCCCAGGATGCATCTATACAAGGCTCAGCTGGACCGCCTGTTGGAGGTTCAAATGAATTCTTCCAGCAGATAGCTCAGATATTACAGAGAGCAGCTCAACCGGTACCGCAGAGGCCGGCCATAGAAAGATTGGCTAAGCATAGACCTACTGATTTCTTTGGCAGGAAAGATGATGATCCGTCGGCAGCCGAACACTGGTTGGCTCGTACGGATAGAATACTTCATCAGATGCATTGCACTCCGGAGGAGAGTCTTGAGTGTGCAATATCACTTCTCCAGGAGGATACCTGTCAATGGTGGGTGTCCGTATCCAGAAATGTCCAGCCTGAAAATAAAACATGGGAGTTCTTTGTTAATGAGTTCAGAAGGAAGTATGTGGGCCGGATATATATTAATAACATGAAGAGGGAGTTCCTCAATTTGAAACAAAGGCAGATGTCAGTCACGGAGTACGAACGAGAGTTCACTCGACTGAGTAAGTATGCCAGTGAGATTCTAGCCACAGAGGAAGACAAGTGCAGGAGATTTGAGGACGGACTCAATGACTATATTCGGGTCCATAATATAGCATTCGAGTATGATGACTACTCCAGACTTATATCTGCTGCTTTGAACTTACCTCCGGAATTAGATAAGATTCATAATGTGTTTCATGTATCGATGTTAAGGAGATATAGATCGGATCCATCGCATGTGGTTTCTTCGAAAATTATTGAATTACGTCCGGATTTGACGTATGAAGAGGAACCAGTAGAGATTTTAGCTCGCGAAGTCAAAGAGTTGCGAAATAAAAGAATTCCGTTGGTGAAAGTGTTATGGAGAAACCATAAAGCAGAGGAAGCAACTTGGGAAAGCGAAGAAGTTATGCGATAACAATATCCTCAATTGTTTACCTAAGGTAAAATTTCGAGGACGAAATTTCTTAAGTGGGGAAGAGTTGTAACGCCTTCAAAATTAGTGTTTTAATTATCATTTGATAAATTACATATTAGTATTGATATTATTATATTTAAGTCCAAGTTATATCGAATAGAAATGAGAAGTAGATTATATTATTATTATTAAATGATAGTCTAGTGGGGGTTAATTAAACGGATCCATATTAGGGCCATGTGATATAAAATGAACCAATCATGAAATACCAAGTCAAGAATTAGTGGATGAAATAATTAATGAGATGAAATGTGATTGGTGGATTAGTTTGATAGTTAATAGATTTTTGGTCAATATCATGAGATTAATTTTCAAATTATGATCATTCTATGATTTTAAAAGATTAAGGGACAATTAGCAATTGTAAGAAATAGGTGGCAAGTGATGAAGCCTTATTGGTGGGTGAAGTCAAACAAACAAAACAAAACAAACAAAACAAGAGGAATTCGATCAAACCAAAACAAGAAAAGAAAAGAAAGGAAGTTTCGGCCAAGCTAGGGAAGAGAGGAAGAGAAGTGATCTAGGCCAATTAAAGTCATAATCAAGTGAGTTAATTGGAGAAGAGGTCAAGCAAGAACTAGAATTGGAGGAATTGGTAAGTTTATTCACTAGTAAGCTTGAATTCTTAGGATTATATTTGGGTTTTGGTTTTCTTTTTGGATTGACTTGAATTTTGGCTTGAATTCAATTAGATTTGTCTTTAATTATGAGTTAAATTTCAAGGGAGTATCAAGAAATGAAATCCAAGAAAATTAGTAAGTAAAAGTTAGGGTTTGAAGTTGATTTTAGGGGGGAAATTTCAATTGATGTATGATAAGATATTAGAATTGGTGTAAACTTAATTTAAAAATTTATATTTATTTTGTATGACATTTAAATGGTTCTTTGAAAATTAGTTTCACTTAAAAATTTTGAGTGTTGAATTTGTTATGAATTTTTAATTATCTAATAGAGTTGCTGGAAAATTCTTGTTTAAAACATAGTTTCGGTTTGAACCATTTGTTTTAACGTGCTCAGAAAATTTTGAAATTTTATATGATGGTTTTGCAAGATGTTATTATGAGTTCTGGAAAGTTTTGTAATTTTTAGAGTTGATTTGAAAACTATACGAATTTTGTAATTAAGATACTACAATATGTCCAGTAGTAGACAGAGGGCAAAAATGCAAATTAAGAAATATTTGAAAAATACTCATATGTATTATTTAGGTCTGAAATTTTTATTTTGGAATTGTATATGTCTATGTCATGTTTCTGCAAAATTTTGTCACAACTGGAGTTTTGTAAAAAGTTATAGAAATTCCGAATTGTATAGTGTTCTGAATTTCCCCTGTCAGACATATCAGAATACTTCAATAAATAAATTATTTTAAGGTAGTTTGAAATTTTATAAAATTCTGAAAGTTTTTATATATGAATATATGTTTGTTTAAAAGGTTTCTGCAAAGTTTTAAGTTTTTCTAACTTGTGATTGGTTAAATGTCTATGTTTGTAATTGAAATTGAAATTGAACCAATATTAGATTTTTAGTAAATCAATCACAAGTTAGAAAAACTTAAAACTTTGTAGAAACCTTTTAAACAAACATATATTCATATATAAAAATTTTCAGAATTTTATAAAATTTCAAACTACCTTAAAATAATTTATTTATTGAATTATTCTGATATGCTTGACAGGGGAAATTCAGAACACTATACAATTCGGAATTTCTATAACTTTTTACAATACTCCAGTTGTGACAAAATTTTGCAGAAACATGACATAGACATATACAATTCCAAAATAAAAATTTCAGACCTAAATAATACATATGAGTATTTTTCAAATATTCTTAATTTGCATTTCTGCCCTCTGTCTACTACGGGACAGATTGTAGTATCTTAATTACAAAATTCGTATAGTTTTCAAATCAACTCTAAAAATTACAAAACTTTCCAGAACTCATAATAACATCTTGCAAAACCATCATATAAAATTTCAAAATTTTCTGAGCACGTTAAAACAAATGGTTCAAACCGAAACTATGTTTTAAACAAGAATTTTCCAGCAACTCTATTAGATAATTAAAAATTCATAACAAATTCAACACTCAAAATTTTTAAGTGAAACTAATTTTCAAAGAACCATTTAAATGTCATACAAAATAAATATAAATTTTTAAATTAAGTTTACACCAATTCTAATATCTTATCATACATCAATTGAAATTTCCCCCCCCTAAAATCAACTTCAAACCCTAACTTTTACTTACTAATTTTCTTGGATTTCATTTCTTAATACTCCCTTGAAATTTAGCTCATAATTAAAGACAAATCTAATTGAATTCAAGCCAAAATTCAAGTCAATCCAAAAAGAAAACCAAAACCCAAATATAATCCTAAGAATTCAAGCTTACTAGTGAATAAACTTACCAATTCCTCCAATTCTAGTTCTTGCTTGACCTCTTCTCCAATTAACTCACTTGATTATGACTTTAATTGGCCTAGATCACTTCTCTTCCTCTCTTCCCTAGCTTGGCCGAAGCTTCCTTTCTTTCTTTCTTTCTTTCTCTCTTTCTTTTCTTTTCTTGTTTTGGTTTGATCGAATTCCTCTTGTTTTGTTTGTTTTGTTTTGTTTGTTTGACTTCACCCACCAATAAGGCTTCATCACTTGCCACCTATTTCTTACAATTGCTAATTGTCCCTAAATCTTTTAAAATCATAGAATGATCACAATTTGAAAATTAATCTCATGATATTGACCAAAAATCTATTAACTATCAAACTAATCCACCAATCACATTTCATTTCATTAATTATTTCATCCACTAATTCTTGACTTGGTATTTCATGATTGGATCATTTTATATCACATGGCCCTAATATGGGGTTATCCAAAAATTTTGGCAGCACAACGGCTATTTTGCGTTATTAACAATTTTTTTTAAACACAAGTAAAACTCTTTATAAACACTTCAAAACTTATGCATTTCTCTTCATCACTTCCAATTGGACCTTCGGTCCATCTCAAATCAATTTATAACATAGTATAAACATTTCAGAAGAGAGTCATTTTCGTAATTAAAAATGAAGAATTTGATAGAAAAGAGTGAATTCACTTCTATATTTTCATGAATACAAAACAATGAATATATATACACAAAAAAGGAACACAATCCCTTAGAAGTAGGAATTGGATCTAACAACCATTGAACTATTGACTAAGTTACATTCTAGAATATAGAATTCAACACCCCCCCTCAAGCTGGGCAGTACATGTTGATCATACCCAGCTTGGAACACAATCCTTTAAAAGATGCTCTAGGTAGAGCCTTAGTAAACACATCAGCTGTCTGAGAATTGGTAGGAGTGTAACTTATCTTGACAGACCCTGCTTCTAATTTTTCTTTGATAAAATGCCGGTCTATCTCCACATGTTTTGTTCTGTCGTGGTGAACTGGATTTTTTGCAATGCTAATTGTGGCTTGATTATCGCACAACAGTTCCATTGGCTTAACCATAGGAACTTTGAATTCATTTAGTAGTCTTTGCAACCAAATTCCCTTACAAATTCCATGAGCCATTGCTCGAAATTCCGCTTCAGCACTGCTACGAGAGACCACAAACTGTTTCTTGCTCCGCCAAGTGACCAAATTACCCCAAACATAGGAACATTACCCAGATGTAGACCTTCTGTCTACCACTGAACCAGCCCAATCTGCATCTGTGAAGATTCTAACACCTCTATCGTCACTTTTCTTGAAACATATACCTTGTCCTGGTGTCATCTTCAAATACCTTAGAATTCTCAAAACTGCTCCCATATGTTCTTCATTCGAACTGTTCATGAATTGACTAACGGTGCTCACCGAGAATGCAATATCCGGTCTGGTATAGGATAAATAGATCAGTTTCCCCACCAACCGTTGATACCTTCCTTTGTCTACAGGTGGACTTTCTTCTATGAGACCCAACTTCGTCGTATAGTCCATAGGTGTATCAGCCGGCTTACATTCTGTCATCCCAGTTTCTTTGAGAAGACCCACGATGTATTTCCTTTGATTTATGCAAATCCCTGCTTTCGATCTTGCAACTTCCATTCCTAAGAAGTATTTCATACTTCCTAGATCCTTGATTTCAAATTTCTTGGCTAGAAAGGATTTTAACTTCTGAATTTCCTCCTCACTGTTACCAGTCATAATCATATCATCCACATACACAATGAGTATAGTAATAACACATGTGGCATGATGAACAAACAAGGTATGGTCAGCTTGACATTGAGTATAACCAAACCTTTTCACGGCTTTCGTGAACCTTTCAAACCATGCTCTAGGAGACTGTTTTAACTCATACAGAGACTTTTTCAACTTACAGACTTTGTCTCCATAATCATTTTCCAAACCTGGAGGACCTTTCATATAAACTTCCTCAGCTAACTCTCCATTCAGGAAAACATTCTTTACATCCATTTGGTGAAGCTTCCAGTTGAGATTAACTGCTAAGGACAAAAGAACTCTGATTGTATTCAGTTTAGCAACAGGAGCAAAAGTCTCCTCGTAGTCGATCCCATAAGTCTGTGTAAATCCCTTAGCCACCAGTCTAGCCTTGTAACGTTCTACACTGTTATATGTTCCCACTTTAGATTGTAATCTTCTATCTATCTCCAAACTCATTTATGATGAAAAGTGCGTGTTTAAATTTTCTCCCACTTATTGTGTGTTTCAGGACATGATTTCGGGAAAGATGATTGGAACTGCTGAGATACAATCTGGTCTCTATGTCATCAAGGCCGAAGCTTCAAAGGGTATACAAGGTCATTCTGCGAAATCCAATAATTTTTCTCTTGAGTCAATGTCTGAGTCTAAGTCCAATAAAGAGAATTCTATTATGCGTTGGCACTATAGGTTAGGACATCCTAGTTTCCTGTATCTAGAGAAACTGTTTCCTAACTTATTTCTTAATCACAGTCCAAAAGATTTTCATTGTGATTTCTGCGAGTTATCAAAACATACTTGTTCTGTTTTCCATCCTACTAGTTACAAAGCCTCCAAACCATTTGCTTTGATTCATAGTGATGTTTAGGGCCCTTCCAGAGTCCCTAATATTACTGGGGCAAAATGGTTTGTTTCATTTATTGACGATCATACCAGAGTCACATGGGTCTTTCTCATGAAAGAAAAGTCTGAGGTCACTAATATTTTTAAAAATTTTCATTCTTTGATCAAAAATCAGTTTCAAACAAATATTCAAGTATTCAGATCAGATAATGGGAGAGAATTTGTAAACTAAGGGTTGAGAGAGTATCTTTGTAGTGAGGGGATTGTCCACCAAACCTCATGTGTTGACACACCTCAACAAAATGAGATTTCTAAGAGGAAAAACCGTTACCTATTAGAGGTTACTAGATCTTTGCTATTTTGTATGAGGGTGCTAAGTCGTTTTTGGGTGCAGCTGTCCTTACTGCTGTACATCTGATTAATAAGCAACCTTCTCGAGTATTACACTTCAAAAGTTCATGTCAAACCCTACTTGAAACTTATCCTCATACCAAACTTATATCCACTATTCCTCTCCGCGTCTTCGGTTGCACAGTGTTTGTGCATGTTCAACCACATTACAGGGGTAAACTTGATCCTAGAGCTGTTAGGTGTTTGTTTTTGGGTTATTCTCCTACTCAAAAAAGATATCGATGCTACAACCCAGACACCCAAAAGATTCATATTTCTCTAGATGTTACCTTTGTTGAAGATCAACCTTTTTTCCCACAAACTCAAATTCAGGGGGGGAGTGAGAATGAATTTCAGTTTTTTGATCATAGCCATAGTCACGTTTTTCATGAAATTCCTCATTATGAGTCTTCTAGTCCCAATAGTGAGTCCCATCATCCTAATGTGCCTGAAATTCCTCATTATGAGTCTTCTAGTCCCAACAGTGAGTCCCATCATCCTAATGTGAGTTAAATGTGTCTCATTCTGACCCTCCAGACATGACAAATAAATTCAAAGCAGAACCTATTGTATACTCGAGGAAGCCGATTACAACTAAAAATGGACCAGACAAGATTGTACCTCAGCAAGACCAAGAGTCTCAACCGGAATTGGTCCACATATCTGATCTAAACACTGAACCCCTGAGTGATCCTAGCACCAGCCCAGATACTAACCAGACAAGTGAGGAAGTTCCTTCAGATACTGAAATACCTATCGCCCTGAGGAGACCGGTAAGAATGTGTAGAGAGAAACCCATTTACCCTTTGAGTAAGTACATATCCCATGAGGGTCTTTCATCTAGTTACAAAACTTTTGCTCACAATATTTCTCTAGTGTCTGTTCCAGCAAACATCCAAGAGGCCATGTCAATTCCAGAGTGGAAAAATGCAGTTATGAAGGAGTTAGGAGCCCTTCAGAGAAATAAAACCTGGGATATCACAGAATTGCCAAAGGGTAAGCAGGCTGTGGGGTGCAAATGGGTCTTCACAGTGAAGCATAAAGCGGATGGCAGTGTAGAACGTTACAAGGCTAGACTGGTGGCTAAGAGATTTACACAGACTGCAGGGTAAGAGTTTTTGAAATAGTAACAGTACCACACCCTGTGACCTTGGACAGAGAACCATCTGCAATTTTGACATTATAGTTACATTGACTCGGCTCAAAGGTACTAAACACCCTAGCATCACCTGTCATGTGGTCAGTTGCTCCGGAGTCCACAATCCATGTTTCTGAGATCTCCTTTTGCACATTCAACAGTGGAGAAGGTACCTTTAGTAGCAACAGACCCAACACCAAATACTGAGGTATTTAAACCAGAAAACGGTTTCTGTAGCTGATCCAATTGCTCCTGAATGTGTGCAACTGAATCTGTTCCAACACCGTTTTTTTCACTAGCCGTGTAACATTTTTCCTCTGTATCCCCATTGTTGTTTGAGTTGATCGGATCTAAATCAGAGGCAAGTTCGGAAGAGGATTCGTGAGACGTGCTGAATTTTTTTTTTTTTAAATCAGGGGCGGAAACTGTAATTAATCAACTGAGGGTAATACTGTAATTAAACAGAAGATATTCACCGACAATAGGCGAGATCGGAGGAGAAAAAACAAACGTGGCAAAAAAACACCTTTTGCAAATTTCGATTAGCCTTTTGACTACTCAAACGGCCTCCGTTGGCGACGAGCCTTTGAAAGATTTTGCTAATCGGCACCGTTCTCACTTTCTGGTACCGGTGGTGTCAACCGACTCGCAGCAGCCCTTGAACAGTACGCGCGTGAACAGTACGCGTGAATAGTACTATTTCAGAATCCTCCGATCTGCGAAGAAGAAAACAGATCAACTCGGATTTAGGCCGAAAAATACTGGTTTGATGGCTGATTTGTCTCAGAAACTACCAAGAGAGGAGAACAAATCTGTTATCACCAAAATAATACTCCGCTTGCTGATGATTTCCTTCGCGGAAGTGATGACGAAGCATACAAAGCTTCGGATTCTGGCTACCGGAATGAGCAGCGGAAATCGCTGGAATAAGCAGCGAGGACGATGGTGGCTGAAAAAAAATCTCAAATTGATAGAAGCTCTGATACCATGAAGAATTTGAGAGAAAAGAGTGAATTCACTTCTATATTTTCATGAATACAAAACAATGAATATATACAAAGAAAAGGAACACAATCCCTTAGAAGTAGGGATTGGATCTAACAACCATTGACAAACTATCTAACAACCATTGACAAACTAGCTAATAAGCTAACAACTATTGACTAAGTTATATTCTAGAATACAACAACTATTAACTAAGTTACATTCTATAATACAACAACTATTGACTAAGTTACATTCTAGAATATAGAATTCAACAAAAAACATATACATTCATATATGAAATTTCATGAATATTAACATGGCAAAATAGTAAAGAAAGTATTATTACAATTTCCTTGGTTCTTAACATACTATGCTAATATATATAATATATACATATATCAAAAGGATTCACAATATGGATTTTAACAAAAGTTACAAGAAGGCTTCCAAAAATTTATGTGACTCTGATACCCTACAATCCAGTCTGATCACTGTCTATCCCCTGCGCGCGGAAAACCAACGCGCTAAGTATAACGCTTAGTGGTACTTTACTTAACACAAATTTAACTAAAAGTTTTAACATTCATATAAATCAAAAGCAACTCAATCAAGGATAAATATTTCATAGTTCCTACCAATTTTACACAACATACTAACATGATACATTTCATGGGAATAAACATTTAATACATTTCATAATACTCTATCATGAAACAACTAATTCAACAATCATGTAATATGCATACATTCTAAAAATGTCACACCGATATGAATTTTCTCAATTAAATCGTTCAATTACACAATTATGAATTAAGTATTTTATTGCCCTTAGCCAATTCTAACCCATTTTCGATAGACTGAATAATGGGATCAACCAATACTGTCCTCAATGAAAGCTACGGATTGGTTATTTAATTACAACAATGTAGCGGACCGGGCGCCCAAAGCCTCTCAAAGTCCGAAAGATCATAATCAAATCCAAGGACCGGGCACCCAAGCCTCTCAAAGTCCAATGATTTAACATTATAACGGTCGCAGTACTGCTAAATTCCCTATTGGCATGCCAACCTATCCAATCTCTCAAACAATGCGGTATGAATTTAACTAGGGCATTTATGCATATAAATTTTAAATTCAATTCATATCAATTCTTTCATTAATACTCAATTCCATAAAAAGTTTACATACTATAATTCAAGACAATCAACTCATGAATATTTTGTTCGATCTTAACTCACAAAAATCGATATCAATTCGTTTTCGACTTACGGATATGATACTATAAAATCTTGGGCAACATGTGTAACATTTGGTACTCCAATCCCAACCATCATTTTCAACAAAAATTTGCTCGCAAACATTTAACATATTAGCATCATTCTAATTTCAATTTCAATTACAAACATAGACATTTAATCTTCGTCACATTATTTTTACACATCAAACATTTGTTATGAAATTAATAAATTTTATACATTTTATTTCTACTTTCTAACACATCAAAACTCACAATTCAACATCCAACAATACATACAAAATTAAATTTCAAGTGTTAGTAAAGCACTAACCAAAATTATATCAAAATCACTCTCCAAACTTTGGGAATCACTCCTTCAAGCTTGCTCTTGATTTTCCACAGCCCCTAGACACTATGAATCTATAATCAACAAAATTTCTGGAATTTCTAAGTACCAATGTTCAAGTTTACTAGGTCCATTTTAGTTTTAATACAGAACAAAGTCCAATATTAGATTTTTAGTAAATCAATCACAAGTTAGAAAAACTTAAAACTTTGCAGAAACCTTTTAAACAAACATATATTCATATATACAAATTTTCAAAAGTTTATAAAATTTCAAACTACCTTAAAATAATTTATTTATTCAAGTATTCTGATATGCCTGTCAGGGGAAATTCAGAACACTATACAATTCGGAATTTCTATAACTTTTTACAAAACTCCAGTTGTGACAAAATTTTGCAGAAACATGAAATAGACATATACAATTCCAAAATAAAAATTTCAGACCTAAATAATACATATGAGTATTTTTCAAATATTTCTTAATTTGCATTTCTGCCCTCTGTCTACTACGGGACAGATTGTAGTATCTTAATTACAAAATTCGTATAGTTTTCAAATCAACTCTAAAAATTACAAAACTTTCCAAAACTCATAATAACATCTTGCAAAACCATCATATAAAATTTTGAAATTTTCTGAGCATTATGACCCGTTAAAACAAATGGTTCAAACCGAAACTATGTTTTAAACAAGAATTTTCCAGCAACTCTATTAGAGAATTAAAAATCATAACAAATTCAACACTCAAAATTTTTAAGTGAAACTAATTTTCAAAGAACCATTTAAATGTCATACAAAATAAATATAAATTTTTAAATTAAGTTTACACCAATTCTAATATCTTATCATACATCAATTGAAATTTCCCCCCCTAAAATCAACTTCAAACCCTCACTTTTACTTACTAATTTTCTTGGATTTCATTTCTTGATACTCCCTTGAAATTTAACTCATAATTAAAGACAAATCTACTTGAATTCAAGCCAAAATTCAAGTCAATCCAAAAAGAAAACCAAAACCCAAATATAATCCTAAGAATTCAAGCTTACTAGTGAATAAACTTACCAATTCCTCCAATTCTAGTTCTTGCTTGACCTCTTCTCCAATTAACTCACTTGATTATGACTTTAATTGGCCTAGATCACTTCTCTTCCTCTCTTCCCTAGCTTGGCCGAAACTTCCTTTCTTTTCTTTTCTTGTTTTGGTTTGATCGAATTCCTCTTATTTTGTTTGTTTTGTTTTGTTTGTTTGACTTCACCCACCAATAAGGCTTCATCACTTGCCACCTATTTCTTACAATTGCTAATTGTCCCTAAATCTTTTAAAATCATAGAATGATCACAATTTAAAAATTAATCTCATGATATTGACCAAAAATCTATTAACTATCAAACTAATCCACCAATCACATTTCATCTCAATAATTATTTCATCCACTAATTCTTGACTTGGTATTTCATGATTGGTTCATTTTATATCACATGGCCCTAATATGAATCCGTTTAATTAACCCCCACTAGACTATCATTTAATAATAATAATATAATCTACTTCCCATTTCTATTCGACATAACTTGGACTCTTAAATATAATAATATTAATACTAATATGTAATTTATCAAACGATAATTAAAACACTAATTTTGAGGGCGTTACAGGTGGAGCATGAGGATTCCCTAGGAAAGAACATTTTGGAAGATATTCCTCTGTTAATGGGACCTAATTCGATTACAAATGCAAGTGGTGAGAGGCAGGTGTAGGAGAATATTCTAGTGGTGTCATTATCAAAGGTTTTGTAAACATCACTGGGACAGATAATGAAATTTTGGGCTTTAATATGTGTGATGAGGGGGATGTTATGGTTTACCACCTCCTATTAGGCCCAATGTTAGGAAGTGAAATAGGATTGCCAAAGGAAGCCCACTTCAGAATCTAATTTTGAGATGCTCGAGCCCAATTCAAAAAATATTGTTGGCTAGACACTCTATTAGAAGGGGAAGAAAACCAGTGAAGAAATCTTCAAGTCTGAAACTTCCAAAATCTCCTAATAATAGCATTGTGGCGATTTCTAATGCTTTAGTCCTAATCATGTTGATAAGTTAGATCTTTGGATCCTGCAGGAAAAGAAAAGGAGTAAAAGCTTTTATTAGGATTTTAAATGGGAAGAAATAGAAATGTGAAGTCGTTGAGAGATCGGCGAAGCCTGTTGAGTAGGCCTGTTGAGAGTCATAAAGACACTTTATTGGAACATCTAGGGACTGAGGAATCCCCAGGCGCTCCTGGCTCTCTGAAATGTTATTCGAAAACACTCCTCCAATCTAGTTTTTCTTTTTGAAACTAAATTGAAAGGTCACTGGGCAACGAAAATTAAGGTGCAATTAGATTTTTCGAGTAGGATGCATGTCAATTGTATGAGAAAAAATGGAGGTCTTTTTCTTTTGTGGAATGATGTCTGGGATATTTTAGTATTGTCTTTTTTGAAGGGCCATATTGATGTGGTGGTTAAAATGGAGGATGAACAAAAGTGGAGGTTCATTGGGTTTTACAGCTGCCCAATTCAAAATTAAAAGGCTGATTCTTAGGAGTTGCTGTTAGGATTTATGCTCTAAAATTTGTAATTGTAAATGGTTAAAGACAATAATAAGAATTATTCATATTATCATTCAAGTTCATAAAATGTTTTATATTCAGTAATACAATCGTATTATGCAAGAACATCCTAGATTGCAAGATGTAATCTCATAATGAGTATATGATGGTCATATATAGAGATGATTCATTTTGAGACGTGCAATCTAAAGAGTCCGTAGAGAGCGAACAAAGCTGGGTACTTTGTTTGTGATTGATCTACTGGTGCGGTCCATTCTATAAAGTACGGTGGTCTTATCCTAGACCGCTCATGTAGTTGACATGAGAATGGAGGCACCTTATATGATGAGATCATATAGGACTAGGCCACGATTTATATAAATCTCTCACCAAGATCCGTTAGTAGATGAGATTCATATATAATCGATAAACGATGGCTATTTATAGGTGATCTTAATCCTGAATGTCTTATCGACTCCTTCAGGTTAGATCGTGGCTTTTGATTTACCATGAGTGAGGTTGATGAGAATCTCAACCAATACCTCCGTATCTTGGAGCTGCGGTTTGGCTTGTGGCTGGGAAGGTTTGAACACAATAGTGGAATCCACTCCTTCTTGATTGTAGTAGATGAGTAGTTCCCTTAAGGGTTGATTCGGGGCTTGAACGATTATGAGCACTCTCCTTCTTCCGAAAGGAAGACATGATTTAATTGTTCATTAGAGAATCAATGGTACTTAAAGGAAAAGATATTTCTAGAGGGGTATAACGGACTTTATGACCCAGCTCTAGTTATGAACTATTTGTGGAGGATCACACTATATGCAATTAACTATATCAATGGACACTGAGACTTCAGATTGTATAAACACGTCTACAGTTTTGAGAGTGCAGCCTCGGGTTTTTAGTGGAGTAACTCCGAGGTTAATAATCGTGAAATATTAATTAAAGAGTTTTAATTAATATTACTAAGTATTATTCGAGCTCAAAACTGTGGGTTCATTAGGTCCCCTTGTTAGCCCTTATGGTTGTTGATAATGAGGGTCACGGTAGATTAATTGGAGAGTCCAATTAATAGTGTTACGAAAGTAATGCGATTTAAATAAAAGAGAATAATTAAATAATGTTATTATTTAATTAATTAAATATTTAATAAAATAATAGAAATTATGAATTATGAATTATTAATTCTATTTATTAAATATGAGGTCATGTGATTAAATAATGACAATGACAAAAGAATTAAAGTAATTAGATTATTTTAATAGTCCAAAAAGGTCACAGGTTCAAGTCTTTAGGGAGACTAAAAATAAATAGAATTTAGAATCCTATTTTGACTTGATCAAACTAAAACCCTAAAGGACTACTATATAAGTGTTATATAGTTAGGAAAAAACCTAACCTAGCACACAAGTGAAAAAGAAAGAGAGTTCGGCCATCAAAGAAAGAAAAGAAAAAAAAGTTTTTTTTTACTCTCCCCTCTTTTGCAGGATTCGACCAGCGTTCTTTTCACGTGACGTGCCCACACACACGTTGTCAGACCGCGGGTCATAGCTTGGAAGATCTGGTGGTAGATCGAAGAATCAGAAAAAGAAAATCAAGAAAAATGTATGTAGTTTCTAAAAAAAAATTTCTGCGTATATACAGGAACTCGTTCCTGATTGAAAAAGATTTTCAATATAAGAAAAAATTTTGAAACCCAGTTCCGCATGTTATACGATAATCAAAAATTTTTTTTTTCTAAACCTCCCTTCAATTGGTATCAAAGACTTTGGTTCTAAGTTTTTGTATATACGCAAAAGAAAAAGAAAAAACTACATCTTTCTTGTTTTTTTATTTTTTTATTTTTTTATTATTGATCTTTGATATATTATTGTGTAGGCACAAAACTAGAATGTATGATTTGTTTTATTATTATATGATTTGATTGTATGATTATAAAAGCGTAATTGATCGTTAATTATATGGCGTCATGGGTTCTAGGTTTCTTTTTCGTTTTTTTTTTTTTGTTAAAGCCGAATCTGTTATTGGCTATTTCGTACATATTGTAATTAACTGATGCGAAACCATAGCAAACGGTGTCCGATTAAGGCGATTAAAAACCGGTGGAAAGAAGAGATCCAGACGAAGACAACTGCGCAAACGTGCATCGAAAAATCATCCAGGACGCGCCCTCACCTTCCGCTGCAAGTCGGCTATGCAGCAGACCCGAAACAGGGCAGTGCACTTGTGCGCAAGGGACTGTCATGGCAGGTTTTGGGGCTGTTCTTGTGTATTTTTTGCAAGCAATTTTGCTGTGTATTTTGTGGAAAATATTGGTGAATATTAACCCAGAAAAGTGGCAGAAAATTGGAGCAAAAAAATCATGGGCGAAACAACCCACGAACGCACGCGAAAGAACGGCTCGGGAGAGGGCTGCGCGCACCTTGCGTGTGTTCGGCTACGCTGCTGGCAGCCGCACTTTCCCACGCGTTAGGGTTGTTTAGGGTTTCGTCTTAACCTAGGGTGCGTGTTAAGGTAACATGTGGACCTCTGGAAAAGATATTGACTTTTGACAAAAATCAAGTTTGACTTGATTAGGAAAACGAAGACAATAAGAATTTAACTTGAAGAAGAACTCTTGAAGACCAAGGAATATCTTGGGAATACAATTGTAATTAGAGTTGTTTAAGTTAGATAACCCATGTCACTCGGTCAATTACGTATGCTTTATTTATTTTCATGAGATGATTATATGAATGTTAAAACATTGTCATACATATGAATATCATCTAGATTAGGTGTGCCTACACATGCATAATAGTATGTCATGCATAATTGTCATATTATATTATTTTATTTTAATGTGATTAAAATAGGAAACAATTTCATAAATGATAATTAAATAATGGATTTAGTTTTTAGGAGTAAAATCTTCGTAATATCCATTAATTAACTAATCAATAAATTAAAGAGTTTAATTAAAAAGATTAGTTAGTTTCTTATTATTAATTAAGATTAATTGAATTAATTAGTTAATTAAAAAGAACCAAATAATGAGAGTAGTTTTTAGGAGTAAAAACTTTATAAATCTCATTAATAACTAATCTATATTAAAGTGTTTAATTAATGATTAGTTAGATTCTTTGTATTAATTAAGATTAATTATATTAATTACTTGATTAAAAAGAATCGAATAATGAGATTAGTTTTTAGAAGTAAAAACTTGGTAAATCTCATTAATGGCTAATCCACCAATTAAAGAGTTTAATTAAATTGATTAGTTTGGTTCTTACATTAATTAAGATTAATAAGATTAATTACTTAATTAAAAAGAACCAAATAATTGGATTAGTTTTTAGGAGTAAAAACTTGGTAAATCTCATTAATAACTAATCTATATTAAAGTGTTTAATTAAAGTGATTAGTTAGATTCTTTGTATTAATTAAGATTAATTAGATTAATTACTTGATTAAAAAGAATCAAATAATGAGATTAGTTTTTAGGAGTAAAAACTTGGTAAGTCTCATTAATAACTAATTTATATATTAAAGTGTTTAATTAGATTAGTTAGGTCCATTTAATGTTAGATTTAATTTGATTAAGCATTAATGACATAATTGGACCAAATAATGTGATTTAGTTTTAATAGTTAAAACTTGGTAATTTTACATTTAATTTCTAGTTTATTTAAATAGTTTATATAAATTAGAAATTGAAGTAATAAATTATATTTTAAGAGTTAAAATTGAATAATTTATCATAACTAGTAAACTTAAATTTTATATTAGCTGTAGAATCTAAGTAAAGACTAGAAACATAATGTTTTAGAAACTCTTAGTCTAAAGAAAATCCTAAATTACAAATAGCGAGTGGGATAGGGATATATGACATTATATCCCGCAGTCTCTATTATTAATTCAACACCGTGAGACTTGAGTGATGCCTTGTGACGGCTTTGCTTTCGTCCTCCCTACGGAGGGTGTCCATAAGAGTCAATATCAAGGTTGACTTCCTAACGGATAGGTTTTCGGAATGTATTTTGGGACTGACCTAGCCTACCTAGGCACTTTCAAGTTAAGTTCATGAATTCTGAAACAATGGGTCTCACTCATAAAGGACTTAATTAAGTTGTTAATTTATTGTCCTGACTAAATCAAAGCAGTGGTTGAATAATATAAGAATAAAGAGTTATTCTGATGTATTATCCGATTGAGAATGTCTCGATCTAACATGCAAAGATTTGACCTAGCCTACCTAGGCACTTACTTGTGGGATGTTGGATTATCGTGGCATATCAACTAATTTTAGGGATTTTTTAGTTCATTAAAAATATGCTCATGCATCATGTTTAATTTTATGCCGAACTATAGCATTTGATATGAATGTATGAAATGAATGATATTAATTTAGATTTATGTCTTTAAATGTCAGTGTTATCTTCTGCATTATTATTTCCTCGCAAACGAAACATTAACCGGGATAACTTTATTAAGTAGAACCAACATGAACGCAATCATGGTCTGCATAGGCCTTAAATCTATGCTTATGGAAGAATGTCCTTCAGAGCCTATAACCAACGCATAACGAGTTACTAAGGGTAAGACCGACAAAGCAAATATTGCTAAGCCATCTTCTTCTGGTTTCAAAAAGACGAAGAAGTCTACTGGTAAAATAAAGGCTAAGCCCAAAATAAAAAGCACCATGACTCACTAAGCAAAAGGAAAAATATTTCCATTGCATAGAGGTTGGTCATTGGAAGAGGAATTGTCTTCAATACCTCGAGGAGTTCTCCAATAAGAAGAAAGTGAAAAGTAAATCAGATTTACTTATCATTAAATTTTGTTTAGTGGAAGATGATTCTTCACCTTGAATAGTAGATTCAAGGGCCACTAACTAATTTTTGTTCTTCTTTACATTGGAATGATTATTGGCAAAAGCTGGAGGAGGGGTCCTTTACTATACACATTAGAACAGGGGATGTTGTTTCAGTACGAGCAGTGGGAGTAGTTAGACTACAGTTTAATAATTGTTTTCTATCATTGAACAATGTCAATTTCATTCCTGGATTTACAAAGAATTTGATTTCTGTATCCAGATTACATGAAAAGTTGTTATGGAATAAATGAAAATAACATGTATGTTTTAAGACCATTAATTCATACATCTCTGCTTAATACTAAATTGTTTAAAGTTGAAAAACCTAAAACAAAGCGACAAAAGATTTCTCCAGTTGATGACACGTATCTGTGGCATCTAAGACTTTGACATATAAACCATAATAGGATAAACAGACTAGTAAAAAGCGGATCTCTAAGTTAGTTAGAGATCGGTACCTTACATGTCTATAAATCTTGTCTAGAGGGTAAGATGACCAAGAGGCCTTTTATAAGAAAAGGGATTAGAGCCACGCAACCACTTGAGCTTATACATTCAGACGTCTGCGGACCAATGAATGTTAAAGCTACAGGTGATTATGAGTATTATGTCACATTTATTGACGACTACTCTAGATACGCATATGTTTACCTAATACAACGTAAGTCGGAAACTTTTAAAAGATTCAAAGAATTTTGAGCTGAAGTTGAAAATTAATTAGACAAAACAATCAAATCACTACGATCGGATCGTGAGGGTGAGTATCTCGACCAAGAGTTTGAAGACTACATGGTTGAGCATGGGATAGTATCCCAACTCATAGCTCTATGTACACCACAGCATAATGGTGTTGCGGAGAAGAAAAATAAGACCTTGATGGACATGGTGAGATCTATGATTAGTTTCTCATCATTACCATATTCCTTTTTGGGGATATGCACTACAAATAGCAACTTACATACTGAATGTAGTTCCATCCAAATATGTTCCTAAGACTCCCCTAGAGTTGTCGAATGCTCGTAAAACTAGTTTACGATATTTTCGCATATGGGGATGTCCAGTACATGTACTGAAGAATAGGCGTGGAAAGTTGGAACCTTGTTCACAAGTATGTTTATATGTAGGGTGCCCAAAGGAAACACGAGGTGGATTCTTTTATAATCCACAAGTAAACAAAGTGTTTGTATCGACAAATGCAATGTTTCTTGAGGAGGATTATATGAGTAATCATAAACCTCGTAATAAGATTGTGTTAAAAGAGCTAGAACCTGGTACGATCAGTGCTCAGTCAATAAGAGTTGTAGACAATGTTATTATTCCACAAACATCTGATAGTTAGATAATTCGTAGTCAGGATACACTACCGCTGAGGCGTAAGGAAAGGGTTGTTCGACAACCTGATCACTACTTAGGCATTGGAGAGGCACAGGGTGTCATTTCTAATGATAGTGTGGATGATCCATTGACATTTAAACATGCAATGTGTAACACCCCCTGACCCGACCCGGCTGGACCGACCCAGGGAGCGCTACACGGACTTTCAAAACTTTCTAAATTCTTTTTATAACTGAAAACTGTTGTGAGCCCAGTGATAGATTTTCAAACCATTGGAAAACCATATAATTTAAAATTTAAAACTAATTTACCAGTGAGCCCAATAAATAAACTTTTTACAAAAATTCGGCAGAGTTCCGTTTGTTTTTCGGATTTTCCAAAACCTGTTTTTCAACAAATCAATTCAAATACAAATCCAATATCAACACTTCAATATCATTTTCAAACAATTGCGCACTCTGCCGTTTAGTGTGACTTTCCATCACAACTTATAAAATAAAACGAATCAGACTTTAATATTTACAAACATTCTAATAATAAAAGACAGAACTCATAAAATATTTAATTACAAAACAGATTACGAAACATATTTACAAATCCTCTGTATATGCATGCTTTCAGAATATATACACATAACAACAATATAGCTACCCAACTGTGATAACTCTGGGACTCTGTCAGCAAATCTCTCTCTCTTCAGTCTTTAGCTTCTTCGAGATCCCTAGTACCTACGCGTTAGAAACAAAACTAACGTGCTAAGCATATAGCTTAGTGGGTGTACTATAAACTCAAATATGAAAAATCATAAATAACCTTTAATAAGGAAACATATCACTATATATATATTTTTCAAATCTAATCAATTACAGAAATAATCATTATAACTATAAAACCAAACTTTAAAGCAGTTTTAATCATTTTAATTTCAACAATAGGATCAACATATAAAATCAGTTAAGACAACCATTCAATTCACTTCTCAATTCACTTCAAATCTAGCCCACTAGAATACTCAACATATTAGGACTGGAATATGGGTCAAACTCCCACCCTAGGACGAATCCTAAGAGTGGTACGTATCTCCCTACTCTAAGACCGTGGGTACGGAACCTAGAGAGGTACATAACTCCCTATCCCAGGAACGAATCCTTAGGAAGGTACGTGGCTCTCAACCCCCAGGACGAATCCTGAGGAGGTACGTGTCTCCCTGCCTCTGGACGAATCCATGAGGAGGTACATAATAATCATCAATAACAATCAATAGCGGCGCAGTACTGCTCAGTAAAACCCAGCTGGTATACCAACCTCCTATATCCATTTCTATGTCTAAGTATCCTAGGGCCGTTTCCGATAAACTAGATTCACAATAACTTTTACAATAGTTACTCAGTAAACAATAGTTGCTCAATAAACATACAAGTCACACAATACCCTTCACGAAAGATAATCAATAGTTATACAAAAATCTAAATCAAGTATTGTTAACGAAATCGAAATATTCGAAAACACAATCAAAATGCGATCTATCATAAAATCATTCCAAAATTAACAATAGATATATCAATCATCGATTTTACATATAAAATAAATACCTTTCATACGAAAATCGAAAACGAGAACTTTCAACGAAATCGAAAACGAAAACGAAAACGATAACGAAATATTTTTCGTAAAGATTCCGAAAACGAAAGTACACCTACTTGGAATCCGTTTCCTTTCGGCAAATTGCGGTTTCACGATTTTCTTTTTCCTTTTTCCTTTCCCTTTACCTTTCTCTTGCACCTACACTTCCTTTTTTCTCTTCTCTTCTTCCTCTTTCTTCTTCTCTCTTTCTTCTTCTTCTTCTTCTTTCTCTCCTTTCTATTTCTTTTTCCTCTGTCTCTCCTCTCTCTTCTCGCTGTTCTGTTTTCTGGCTTCTGCAAGAAGCCACCTTTTTTTATATTTTTCAGCTGTCGCGACCTGTGGTCGCGCCACCAGGTCGCGGTACTCACTGGAGCGTTTGCACCGCCTTCATCGCGAGCACACCTCGCGGTCCCTTGGTCGCGCTGGTGGTCGCGTTGCTCACTGCCCGAATTTGACATTTTCATCGCGAGCAGTTCATCGCGATCTGTAGTCGCGGTGACTGGTCGCGATGCTCACTGCCAAAAATCACATTTTCCACCGCGAGCAAGCCATCGCGACCTGTGGTCGCGGTGACCAGGTCGCGATGCTCTCTGCTTCAGTTTTCCTTTTTCTTGCATCATTTTTGGACCGCTCCATCTGGTCCACCTGAAAATCATAAAAATATACATACTTTTAATTACATTTACACCCCCTCCAATTACAAAATTTATTTTCACATATATGAAATTAATTATCCGAAATCGGAGATGTTACACAATGGAAGATTCTGACAAAGAGGAATGGCTTAAAGCCATGAATCTCGAGATGGAGTCCATGCACTTCAACTCAGTATGGGAACTTGTAGATTTACCAGATGGGATAAAACCCATAGGATGTAAGTGGATTTACAAGGGTAAGTAAGGAGTAGACGAAAAGGTAGAGACCTTCAAGGCAAGGCTAGTGGCTAAGGGTTACACCCAAAAGGAAGGCATTGATTATGATGAAACCTTCTCGCCTGTAGCTATGTTTAAGTCTATTAAGATACTTTTATCCATAGCTGCCTATTTCGATTACGAAATCTGGCAAATGGACGTCAAGACTACATTCTTGAATGGCAATCTAGACGAGAGTATCTATATAATGCAACCAGAGGGATTCTTATACCAAGATCAAAAGCAAAAGGTTTGCAAACTGCAAAGGTCTATTTATGGACTTAAGCAGTTGTCTAGATCTTGGAACATTAGGTTTGATATTGCGATCAAAATCTATGGCTTTAAGCAGAACGTTGATGAGCCTTGTGTATACAAGCGCATTATTGACAAGAAAGTAGTTTTCCTGGTCCTTTACGTAGATGACATCTTACTCATTGGGAATGACGTAGGAACATTGTCGGAGGTAAAGGGTTGGCTTGCTAACCAATTCCAAATAAAAGATTTGGGAGAGGCAAGTTATGTTCTTGGGATCCAATTGATAAAGGATCGTAAGAACAAACTGTTAGCGTTGTCTCAAGCATCGTATATCGACAAGATACTTATTTAATTCTCCATGCAAAACTCCAAGAAAGATAGTTTACCTTCAAGACATGGAGTTCACTTGTCTAAGGAACAGTGTCCTAAGACACCTCAAGAAATTGAGGATATGAGACAAATTTTCTATGCGTCTGTAGTAGGCAGTCTTATATATGCTATGCTATGCATAAGATGTAACATCCCTAATTTCGAATAATTAATTTTGAATATGTGGATATAAAAATTTATGATTTGAGGGGTGTAAAACGTAATTAAATCATATGAGGTCCAGAAAGATTTCATGACGTGAAGGAAAAAGTGGCAGTGTTTACCGTGACCCCTTACCACGACCACAGATCGCGATGAGCTGCTCATGGCGAAAAATGGCATTTTCGGGCAGTGAGCACCACGACCAATCACCGCGATCACAGATCGCGCTGACTAGCTCGCGGTGAAAATTGTAAATTCTGGCAGTGAGCAATGCGACGATGATATCGCGAGGGGTGCTCGCGATGAAAGCGATGGAAGCCTTCCAGTGAGTACCGCGACCAAGTGGCGCGACCACAGGTCGCGATGACCAAATTTGTATAAAAAAAAAAAGAAAACTTCTCGCAGAAGCTAAAAATAGAAAGAAGAAAGAGGAACAGCGGGGGAGAAGAGAGAAAAGAAAGAAAGAAAAATAGAGAAAAAGAAGAAGAAGAAGAAGAAGAAGAAAAGGAGAAGAAGAAAAAGAAGAAGAGAAGAAGAAGAAGAAGAAGAAGAAGAAGAAGAAGAAGAAGAAGAAGAAGAAGAAGAAGTGAAGAGAAGGAAGAAGAGAAGAAAAAAAGAAAAGAAGGAAAGAGAAAGGAAGAGAAGAGGAAAGAAAAAGGAAAAAGAAAAAGGAAAAACCCAGAAGAAAAAAGTGTAGGAACGGTATCCAGGTTGGTGTACACCTGTTTTCGACATTTTTATGTGTTTTGATTTACATTTGAGTTTTGGATAATTTAGTAAATATATGTTTATATTGTTTTTCTATTGAATAATTTCGATTTCATTGTATTTATCGTATTTTGATTATTGATTAGGTTGAAATTAATTGTTTCAAAAGTTCGAATGACCGAATAGTTGAATTTTTTTTTATGATATTGTGCATATATGTTTTCCGTTTAAATTCGATTTGTGAAATTCAGCTGTTATATGCAAATAGTGTATTGAAACGGCCCTAGGATACGTAGACATAGAAATGGATATCGGGGGTTGGTATACCAGCTGGGTTCAGTGAGCAGTACTGCACCAACATTGATATTGATATTGATGATTGATTATGTACCTCCTCATGGATTAGTCCAGGGGTAGGGAGACACGTACCTTCTTACGGATTCGTCCTGGGGTAGGGAGACACGTACCTTCATAAGGATTTGTTCCTAGGATAGGGAGATATGTATCTCTCTAGGGTCCGAACCCTCGGTCCTAGAGTAGGGAGATACGTACCACTCTTAGAATTCGTCCTAGGGCGGGAGTTATGTTCGACAAACAGCCACTGTGGTCGAACGACCCATATTCCAATCCTGATTTATGTTGAGTATTCTAGAGGGACAGAATTGAAGTGAATTGAATGATATGTTTACAAGTGACTTTCGAAATTGATTTTATTCGTTTATTTCAGTATCGAAGGTAAAATGATTGTAAAAGAAATTGAGAATTTCATTTGGTATGAATTATTACCTTGATTTAGTTGTTTTTCTTAAATGGATTTCATATGATTTAAATTAGTGACTGAGTTGAAAATTGTATTGTTTTATTTACAATTGTATTGTGCTATTTATAATATGAAAATTATGTTATGCGTTTGATACTTGAGTTTAGTGTACACCCACTACGCTATATGCTTAGCGCGTTGGTTTTTATCGCGCGTAGCTCACAGGGATACTGAAGAGGCCAAAGATTGAAGAGAGAGTTACTGACAGAGAGCCAGAGTCACTACATTTGGGTAGATATATAAATATATTGTTGTATAATATGTGTAGATTGCATGCATATACAGAGATTTGTAATTGTAGTTTATATTTGTGTTTTGTAAATAATTTATGATTTCTGTTTGTTTTTATTTTAAAAGGTTTGTAACTATTGAATTCTGAATTATTTTATTTTTTAAAAAAAACTGTTGGAAAGTCGCACTAAACGGCAGAGTGCGCATTTGAATGCAATGATATTTGACGTTTTGTTGTGGATTTTATGTGATTTGAGTTTTATTTAAAACAGGTTTTGGAAAATCAGAAAAACAGAGGAAACTCTGCCGAAATTTTTAAAACTGAAATTTTGATGGGTTCACTAGAAAAACATTTTTAAATTACAAAGTGATATATGATTTTAAATGGTTTGAAATGAATAAAGAGAATTTAGAAAGTTTTGAAAACCCGGTAACGCTCCCTGGGTCGATCCAGTCGGGTCGGGTCAGGGGGTGTTACACAAGATCCGACATATGCTTCGCAGTGGGAGTATCTAGTAGATATCAGTCCAACCCAGGATTGGATCATTGGGTTGCTGTTGAGCATATTCTCAAGTATCTTCGGAGAACGAGAAACTATATGCTTGTATATTCCCATCCGAATTTGATTCCATTGGGATATACAAATTTTGACTTTCAGTCAGACAAGGATTCAAGGAAATCCACGTCTGGGTCAGTATTCACCCTTGGTGGTGGAGCCATAATTTGGAGGAGTATCAAGCAATCTTGCATTGCTGATTCCACTATGGAAGCCGAGTATGTAACAGCTTGTGAAGCAGCTAAGGAAGCTGTTTGGCTCCGAAAGTTCTTGAGTGATCTGGAAGTTGTTCCAGATATGGATAGGCCCATGACACTTTATTGTGATAATAGTGGAGCTGTGGCCAATTCTAAAGAACCAAGAAGCCCCAAAAGAGGGAAGCATATAGAGAGGAAATATCATCTCATCAGAGAGATAGTGCAGCGAGGAGACGTGGTCGTGACGAACATTACGTCGCAAGATAACCTGGCTGATCCATTTACAAAGAGCTTAACGGCTAAAATGTTTGAAGGTCACCTAGAGGGTCTAGGATTACGAGACATGTCCCAACTGCTTTAGTGCAAGTGGGAGATTGTTGGGATTTATGCCCTAAAACTTGTAATTGTAAATGGTTAAAGACAATAATAAGATTTATTCAGATTATCATTCAAGTTCATAAAATGTTTTATATTTAGTAATACATTCGTATTGTGCAAGAACATCCTAGATTGCAAGATGTAATCTCATAATGAGTATATGATGGTCATATACAGAGAGGATTCATTTAAAGACGTGCAATCTAAAGAGTCCGTAGAGAGCAAACAAAGCTGGGTACTTTGTTTGTGATTGATCTACTGCTACGGTCCATTCTATAAAGTACGGTGGTCTTATCCTAAATCGCTCATGTAGTTAACATGAAAATGGAGGCACCTTATATGATAAAATCATATAAGACTGGGCTACGATTTATATGAATCTCTCACCAAGATCCGTTAGTAAATGAGATTCATTTATAATCAATAAACGATGGTTATTTATAGGTGATCTTAATCCTGAGTGTCTTATCGACTCCTTCAGGTTAGATCGTGGCTTTTGATTTACCATGAGTGAAGTTGATGAGAATCTCGACTAATACCTCCGTATCTTGGAACTACGGTTTGGCTTGTGGCTGGGAAGGTTTGAACACAATAATGGAATCCACTCCTTCTTGATTGAAGTAGATGAGTAGTTCCCTTAAAGGTTGATTTAGGGCTTTAACGATTATGAGCGCTCTCCTTCTTCCGTGAGGAAGACAGGATTTAATTGTTCATTAGAGAATCAATAGTACTTAAAGGAAAAGATATTTCTAGAGGGGTATAACGGACTTTATGACCCAGCTTTAGTTATGAACTATTTGTGGAAGATCACACTATATGCAATTAGTTATATCAATGGACACTGAGACTTCAGATTGTATAAACACATCTACAGTTTTGAGAGTGCAGTCTCGGGTTTTTAGTGGAATAACTCCAAGGTTAATAATCGTGAAATATTAATTAAATAGTTTTAATTAATATTATTTAGTATTATTGGAGCTCAAAACTGTGGGTCCATTAGGTCCCCTTGCTAGCCCTTATGGTTGTTGATAACGAGGGTCACGGTAGATTAATTAGAGGGTCCAATTAATAGTGTTACGAAAGTAATGCGATTTAAATAAAAGAGAATAATTAAATAATGTGATTATTTAATTAATTAAATATTTAATAAAATAATAGAAATTATTAATTAGTAATTAGTAATTCTATTTATTAAATATGAGGTCATGTGATTAAATAATGACTAGGACAAAAGAATTAAAATAATTAGATTATTTTAATAGTCCAAAAAGGTCACAGGTTCAAGTCTTTAGGGAGACTAAAAATAAATAGGATTTAAAATCCTATTTTGACTTGGTCAAACTAAAACCCTAGAGGACTACTATATAAATGTTATATAGTTAGGAAAAAACCTAACATAACACACAAGTGAAAAAGAAAGAGAGTTCGGCCACCAAAGAGAGAAAAGAAAAAAAAGTTTTTTCTAACTCTCCCCTCTTTTGCAGGATTCGGCCGGCGTTCTTTTCACGTGACCTCCATCTCTTGCCGTGATGTGCCTACACACACGTTATCAGACCGCGGGTTATAGCTCGGAAGATCTGGTGGTAGATCGAAGAATCAGAAAAAGAAAATCAAGAAAAAGGTATGTAGTTTCTAAAATTTTTTTTTGCGTATATACAGGAACTCGTTTCTGATTGAAAAATGTTTTCAATACAAGAAAAATTTTTGAAACCCAGTTCCACATGTTATACGATAATCAAAATTGTTTTTTTCTAAAACTCCCTTCAGTTGCTACAAAGACTTAAGAATGTGAATGTGTTACCTTAGCTGTGTGGAGGGGACTTCAACGAGCTGTTACATCAAAAAGAGAAGCTTAAAGGTGCTGAGAGGCTTGATTCGAGTATGTTAAATTTTCATAACGTTATTAATGATTTGGTTTTGTGGACTTGGACTTTTTTAGTCCTAATTTTACTTGGAATAATAAGATGGGGGTCCTAAGAATATTCAGGAGAGACAATATCGTTTTTTAGCAAATCAACAGTAGGTAGGTTCGTTTGCTGATGTTACTGTGGAACATTTAGGCTTTATGTTTTCTGATCATAGGCTTATCTTGGCTAAGTTGGTTGGGGATAAGAGTCTCGATGTATTTAGTAGAGAGAAAAGTTTCAAGTTCGAGCCTTTTTAACTGAAATATGAAGAATGTTATTTTGTTTTTTGTAAGGATTGGGGTGGATTTGATTTTTCTAATTCAGGAGTAGGCTTGAAGGATAAGTTGCATATTTGTGCTGGTAGGTTGGAGCATTGGAGTAGAGTTAAGTTTGGGTACATAAGGAAGGTGATTGATAAAAGAGGGAAGAGATCATTGTCCTCTATTCTCACGATCAATCTGTGCAAATTCTAGAGGATATTAGGAGGTTGTAAAAAGAGTTAGAGGGGTTATTGGCTAATGAAGAACTTTACTGAAAGCAGAGGTCTAGGGTGGATTAGTTATTAGTAGGGGATAGAAAGTTTAAATTTTTTTATCGGAGAGCAACTGTCAAGAAGAGGAAGAATAAAATTAGTTGTATTTTGGATGATAGGGGCATCCGATGGGAGAATGAAAAGGGCTTTGCTAGGAGGGGTGGGCGTTTTCGGATTGGGTTGGGTTGACCTTCAATCCAACCCAATCCAATAAAAATCAGTTTGAAAAAATTCAATCCAATCCAACTCAATATAAATTTCAACCCAACCCAATATTGGTTGGTTTGGCTTGATTGAGTTGGTCGGGTTGACTTTAAAATATAAAGAAAAATAAAATATGAATATTACATCAAATCTCAAATGCTACATGAAATACGAATTATAGTTTTACATAATATCATAATTTAAACTCTCATAACATAATATAGTGGTTGAAAACTTGAAATACGAATAATATATCAAATATTAATTCTAGCATTACATAATCAAATATAACTTGATGTCCCATGTTTATAAGCATAAAAACATAACACAAATAACTACATATAACTTGAAGTCTCATATTCATAAAATAAATAAATAAACGAAAGCTACATGGTAAATAAATTTGATAATTTCTCATCCGCAGTTGTCCAAGCATCCTTTCCTATTGACAAGGAAAGAAGAAACAAAAAAAAATGAATCATGTGGAGTTTACTAAAATAAGATTGAAATAAATATATAATATAAAAGTTCCGAAGAAAAGTAATTACCTTCGTGAATATGAAATCACTTATCAAATACGATATTAATCAACAATCTACAATCTTGTCCGGAGATAAATTGTTCATTTCAATCTCTATATTAAATAGAACAACATATTAGCAAAGAAAATAATATTGAAACATGTAACATTATTAAATTAAAACAATTCAATAATTTAGCTGTTTCAAGTGCTTCATAAAACTCAATCTCATCCGTGGAAGGTGCAATGTCTAGAGAGATATTACGAGCTTGCAACTAATTTTGCAAACAAATTAGTATCTCCACCATCTTTGGAGTCAAGAAACTCCTAAATGGGTCAAGAATACGCCGTTCGGTGCTAAATGCGGACTCAGAAGCCACGGTAGACACCGAGATGGCAAAGACATCCCTTGCAATTTGAGATAGAATCTTATACTTTGAAGAATTAACTTTCCACCAATTTAGAACATCAAAATTCTCATCTTCCAAATATTCATCGGACTCTATCAAATACCTCTCTACCTCATTCTTTAAATTCACAAAATCATTTTTCTCTTTCAATTGTTTAAACTTTTTAAGTCTTTCCAATCGAAAATTTAAATTTTCATTTGCTTTCTCCACATCATCATTTGCTAAAGAAATGGAGAAAGAAGTGTGATTACTTCTTAAAATATTATCAACTCCCTTATAACACTCATAAAGTTGAATCAGAAGCTCCATAATATTACAAGTCATCTCCTTAGTTTTTTTATCATTAAACATATCACCAAAACAAAATTTAACATAATCCAACTTGTATATTAGATCAAGAACAAGTGCAATGATTAACAATTTATTGACATCCTCAATTTTGCCCCAATATTTGTCAAACTTCGACTTCATAGAACTAATCATTTCAGACAACACACTATCATCACTCTTAGCCAAAGATGTCAACTCGATTTCAATTGAACATAACTCATGAAATAACAAATTAGAAGTAACGGATAAAAAAGAACTAAACTTCACAATGATATCATAAAAAACATGCAAAAATTTAACAAAAACTTTAGCTTTACTCCAATCATCCTCCTTTGGTGGTCCAACCCTTCTTTTTCCATTATCATTTTCAAAAAAGTATAAACCATAACACTCATCCTTCTCCATTAACCTATCAAATGCTTTTTGAAATTTTAAAGCACTTGATAACATCAAATATGTTGAATTCCATCTAGTATGCACATCTAACACCACAAGATTCTTACTCTCAATTCTTTCATGTTCTATACTGTAACATCCCTAATTTTAAATAAATATGAAAAGTATAGTTGAATTAATTTTGAGTATGTGAAAATAATATTTATAATTTGAGGGGTGTAAAATGTAATTAAATGTATGTATATTTTTAAGGTCTCCAGGTGGAGAGGTCCAGAAAGAATACATGAAAGAGAAGGTTGATCGCGATGAAAATATTGATTTCAAGCAGTGAGCAACGCAACCAACATCGCGACCAGATACCACGATGGTTGATCGCGATGAAAGCGGTGAAAACACTCCAGTGAGCAATGCGTGGTCGCGATGGCCAAATTTTTATAAAAAAAAATAAAAGGTCGGTGGAAGCTTCACGATGAAGCAAACTAGAAAAATAGAGAGAGAACGAGAGGAGAGAAAGAAAAAAAAAGAGAAAAAGAAAAAGAAAAGGAGAGAGAAAGAAGGAAAAGGGAGAAGAAGAGAAGAAAAAGAAGAGAAGAAAAAGAAGAGAAGAGGAAGAAGAAGAAAGGAAGAAGAAAGGAGAAAAAGAAGGAAAAGAGGAGGGAAAAAGAAAAAAGAAAAAAGGAAATCCAAGAAGAAAAAGTTCGTAAAACTGGTATTCAGGTTGATGTACACTGTTATTTTGAGTATTAGTTTTCAGATTCAAATTGATTAGTTGAAATTTTAATAATTTGTAAGATTTGATTGAATTAATTTGTGAATAATATTTGAAAATGATTTTGAATTACAGAATTGTGATTATGTTGAGTTTAATAATTTTAAGTTATGACATATATTATTAATACGTTCTGTTTTCTGTTATTTGATATGTTTTTGAATATCTTGTTTTACAAATGATGATGAATATTGATTTTGAACTAATTGAGAAAAAATTTTTGGTTATATGAAATTGTCTGAATATTGAAAATTGAGTATGTTGATGTTTTATAAAATGTAATCCCTGAATAACGGCCCTGATATATGTATAGATAAATATGGATATAGGAGATTGATATGTCAATTGGGTATATTTAGCAGTACTGCACCGATATTCCTGAGGATTATGACGAGTATATACGGATACCATTTCTTCTAGAAATGGGAAACCGATTGTGAAATACGGACACCATTTCATTTTGAAATGGGAAACCGACTGTGAAAAAATACGGATACCATTTCTTCTGAAATGGAAAACCGACTGTGAATATACGGATATCATTTCATTTTGAAATGGGAAATCAACTGTAAACCCGTAATCCAATCCTGTAAACCCTGTTATATGTATCAGAGGCCCAATTAACAATTGAAAGTTAGAAATGAGGTGGAAATAAAGAAATGTTATTAAAATTGAAACCCAGAAACATATGAACATAAGTTAATGAGCAAAGTTTCAGTATTGGATATATATATATATATATATATATATATATATATATATATATATATATATATATATATATATATATATATATATATATATTTTGTTGTTTTATAGTACTTTTGAAAATTTGTTCTATTGTTTTATATTCCATTGTAATTATTTTAGTGTACACCCACTAAGCATTATTGCTTAGCGCGTTGGTTTTTATCACGCATAGGTAATAAAGATACCAGCGGAGAAAAAGAGTAGAGAGGAGGTAGCTGCAGATTGAAGAATTCAGAGTCACCATACTTATTTGGTAGTTATACAGTTTTGTATGTTATATTCAGTTAAGCATGCATATACAAAAGTCTGTAAATTCGATATTTATATATGTTTGTAAATAGTTGTTTAATGGTTTTTATTTTCATAAGTTTGTAAATATTAATTATATATGTTTTATTTAAAACTGTTTGGAAAGTCGCACTATATGGAATGGTGCGCAACTGGTTGTTGAGAAATTGAAGTGTATATTTTGGAAAATTATGATTTTGAAGTGTTGAAAATATGTTATTTGAGTTTTGATGTAAACAGGTTTTTGGAAAATCAGAAAAACGGAGAAAACTCTGGCAAAATTTTTCAAAACCAATTTTTAATAGGCTCACTAGAAAAACATTTTAAAATATAAATTAGTTGGTTTTCAATGGTTTTTAAATTATTAAGTGAGTTAAGAAAAGTTTTGAAAATCCGGTAACGCTCCCTGGGTCGATCCAAACGGGTCGGGTCAAGGGGTGTTATATATACAATTTTTGAATTTCTGAAGCCTAGAGGGTGAAGATCTTACATATTGTACCGCATTGCGAATACAAGCAACATAATCATTCATATCTTTCAATTTATCATACACAATTAAATTAATAATATGAGCAGAACATCTGACATGCAAAAAATTTCCATCTAACCCAAGCTCGGATGTATTCCAATTTTTTAACTTCTTTCTGACATAATCTATAGCCACTTTATTGGCAGAGGCATTATCCATAGTTATTGTATACACTTTCTCAATACCCCAATCCAATAAATATGACTTAACAAGTTTTCCAATGGTCTTCCCTTTATGGTCAGAAATTATACCAAAACTCAATATTCTTTTATGCAACTTCCATTCACAATCAATGAAATGGCTTGTAATAGCCATATAATTGATACTTTGAATGGAAGTCCATGTGTCAGTGGTCAAGCAAACTCTTGGTGATTTTTCAATGAAATATTGTTTGAGTTTAGACTTCTCACTTAAATAGAGTTGGTAGATATCCCTAGTAAGTGTTCTTCTAGAAGGAGGAGTGAATCTTGGACAAAGGGCAATACAAAATTCCCTAAACCCGTCTTTCTCGACAAAAGAAAAGGACAACTCATCTACAATAATCATCTTCGTACACCCCCTGCCCCGAACCGACTGGATCGACCTAGGGAGCGCTACCGGGTTTTCAAAACTTTACTTAATTCACTTTATAAATTACAAACCAGTGAAAATCATATAAATTGTATTTTAAAAATGTGTTTCTAGTGAGTCCATCAACTTTATTTTTCAAAAATTTCGGCAGAGTTTCCTCTATTTTTCTGATTTTCCAAATCCTGTTTTCAATAAAACAAATATAATACAATATAATTCCAACACTTCTATATCCAAATTTTCAAATCAATGCGCACTCTGCCGTTTAGTACGACTTTCCAAACAGTTTCAAATAAAACATATATAATTACTATTTACAAACATTTGAAAAGAAATATAAATCATAAAGCACTTATTTACAAAACATATATATACATGTCGAATTACAGATTTCTGTATATGTATGCTTAATTAAATACAATATACAATTAAAATTCAATTGTAACTACTCAAAAGAATTGTGACTTTGGACCTTCAATCTGCTGCTACTTCCTCTCTATTCTTTGTTTCCCCCTGTGTCTCGGATACCTACGCGTGATAAAATCAATGCGCTAAGCAATAATGCTTAGTGGGTGTATACTAAACTCAATTATCAAAATCAATAATCATTTTATAATAAAAATGTTACAATGCTATCGTATCAAAACATTTCAATCTTCAACTTTCTCACTGAAATCATATAAAAAAAACAGTTGAATAAAAGCATCTAAATTCAATCAAGAAAGCATACAAAATTCAGTTTTCAATTCTTTTATAATCATTTTATTCAATTTCATTCTCAATTCTGGCCGTACACTCATCATACATTTCTATATCTGTAACATCGGTGTAATGTTCACCTCCGAGATTCGCCTAAACTGGACTAAGCCAGGTTTGCCCTGCGAGATGTAACTGTTATCAATATCAGTACAATATCTATCTTCGGGATTCGCCTAAACTGGACTTGCCAGGTTTGCCCCGCGAGATGCAACAATCCAGAATAACTGTGCAATGTCCACCTTCGGGATTCGCCTAAACTGGACTATGCCAGGTTTGCCCCGCGAGATGCAATAGTCATCAATATCAGTACAATATTTATCTCCGGGATTCGCCTAAACTGGACCATGCCAGGTCTGCCCCGCGAGATGCAATAGTCATCAATATCAGTGCAATATTTATCTCCGGGATTCGCCTAAACTGGACCATGCCAGGTTTGCCCCGCTAGATGTAACCGCAATCAACTTGTTATATTCTTTTTCCAGTTAATCAACAGTTTCACAAATCAAAATAAAAGTCAAGAATCAACATGTTCAAACAATATTCGTAATACATAATCCGTACATTTCATATCAAAACTTTCCGTTTCTTTCGAAATCAACAATTATACTCTCAAACAATTTACTTGAAAATAACTGTTGTAAATCAAAAATCGAATTAAATCAGAATATTCAGAATATTCAAATCAAGGATTCTATAAACAGATATTCATCAAAATATTCAAATAAACTTATATTCAAATAAAAAATACAAAGGTTTCGAAAAGAAGTGTACACCAACTTGGTTTCCGTTTTTCGAACAGTTTTTCTTCTGAATTTCCTTCTTCTTTTCTCTTTCCTTTTTCTCTTTTCTCTTCCTTTCTCCTTTCTTCTTCTTCCTCTTATCTTCTTTTCTTTCTCTTCTTCTTCTTCTTCTTCTTCTTCTTCTTCTTCTTCTTCTTCTTCTTCTTTTTCTTTTTTCTTTTTCTTTTTTTTCTTTTCTTTCTCTCTCGGTCTCCCTTTCTCTCTTGGTCTCTCTTTCTGTTTTCTCCCGACTTCTCACGCCTCTTATTTTTTAAAAAAAATTTTGGTCATCACGACCTGTGGTCGCACTACCAAGTTGCGTTACTCACTGGAGCAATTCCACCGCCTTCATCGTGATCACCCATCGCGGTACTATGGTCGCGCTGGTGGTCGCATTGCTCACTGCCATAATTTGACATTTTCACCGCGAGTTAGTCAGCGCGATCTGTGGTCGCGGTGCTCACTGCCAAAAATTTCATTTTTCACCCCGAGCAGCTCATCGCGATCTCAGGTTGCGGTGACTGGTCGCGGTACTCCCTTTCCACTTTTTCCTTCACTTCATGCAATCTTTCTGGGCCACTCCATCTGGTCCACCTGAAAACCATAAAAATAAACATACATTTAATTACGTTTTACACCCCTCAAATCATAACTTTTTATATCCACATATTCAAAATTAATTTTTTGAAATTAGGAATGTTACAAAACCCGACAACTACAAGTTTTGAAGTGACACGTTTAGTATCATCATCAAAAGTTATAGAATTGTTTAATGCACGGGTGGTTAATACTTTTTGGTTTTTATCTTTGGCCGCCATTGTAAACTTATATTTTGTACATTGATCATTCACATGATGTCATAGACTAGTAGTGTCATTTTTAGAAGTGCATGTATAAATTTTACCACAATAAGTACACTTACATCTAGTGTGGTCGCCAAACTTGGTAAATATTGTCCATATACTTGGTTTTCACCACTTAATCTTAGTGATGCCACCGTGCACCTACAAGAGTAACAAAAAAATATAAGTTAGCAAATATATTCATATAAAATTAAATTATGAAAATAATAATTAAAAACAATACGAGTGGAAAAGAGACAATACTGTAAGTGAATCATGTCCTTCTAATGGCTCTCTCAATTGACCACTTGGCAAACTTCTCATCTTTTTTCTATTTCCCAATAATCAATATGAACAAATCTGAATTTAAAAGTACAAAAAATAAAAAATAAATTCAATCAGTTTATTTTAGTTAAAAAAATGATATTAACGACCGA
This sequence comes from Xanthoceras sorbifolium, assembly GCA_003430845.1. Taxonomy (NCBI): domain Eukaryota; kingdom Viridiplantae; phylum Streptophyta; class Magnoliopsida; order Sapindales; family Sapindaceae; genus Xanthoceras; species Xanthoceras sorbifolium. The sequence continues at coordinate 9,488,668 of CM010613.1, forward strand.
AAATACATTATAGATGTCTTTTAACACCCGAAGATAAAACAAAAATGGGATGTTTATAATTTTGAAAACTTTTCATTAAAAAACAATTAGAAGTTTAAGAGCAAGAGCAATAGCAAATGATGTTATCAAATCATAGATGAATATAACATTAACAGTGAAGTATAACCACCAAAAACACTTTCTAAAAGATCACCTAACAACTACTTTGAAATACACTTCAAACTTTTCTCTTAATCTTAAAAAAACATCACCATCCCCTAATCCATAACATCAAGATATCTGCACAGTACTTCAATCACTCAGACGAAGAATTATAGTTTAGAAACATAATAAATCAAACTCAGTGTGTGAACAATCACAATAATCAGAATAAATAAATCGAACAGAATAAATACACTTCAAACTCAAATAAACCATGACTGAATAATCAGAAAAGTTAATTATATCTCAAATAAATCAAATGTTAAATTATATCTCAGTGTGTGAGAATAATACCCAAGTAAGGTGCGGCGGCAATAGTACTGGCAAAAATCGGCGGCCGACGAGAAAGAGTGGCAAGAAAAGTGTAACACCCCCTGACTCGACCCGCCTGGATCGACCCAAGGAGCGCTACCTGGTTTTCAAACTTTTCTAAATTTTAGGAATTGAAATCTTTGTAAACCAATTCACTTATCTTTTAAAAGTATTTATAGTAAGCCCATCAAAACTGTTTGAAAAATTTTGACAAAGTTTCCTCTGTATTTCTGACTTTCCAAAAATCATGTTTTCAACAAAATTCAAATAATATAATATTCAACACTTCAAATTTATTGATAAATCATATGCGCACTCTGCCATATAATGCGACTTCCCAAACATTTTTAATAAAACAATACATGATTAATATTTACAAACTTATACATTACAACTTTACAAAACTTCTGTATATGCATGCTTCCATAAATAATTATATAAATAAAGTTTAAATATAACTACCCAAGTAGTGTGACTTTGAATCTTCGTCTGCAGCTACCTCTTCTCTAGTCATTTTCTCTGCTGGTATCTCTATTATCTACGCGTAATAAAATCAACGCGCTAAGAAATAATGCTTAGTGGGTGTACACTAAAATATTTTCAATATCATATAAAACAATAGATCTAAAATTCAGAAATACATATAAAACAAACATCTTATTTCGAATACTGAAACTATATAAATTAAAATATTTCCAAATATTTATGGGTTTAAATCTCAATAACATTTCCTTATTTCAACATCATTTTCATAGTTTTCAGTTCTTAATTGGGTCTCTAATACACATAACAGGGTTTTACAAGACTGGATTACGGGTTTATACAGTCGGATTTCTCATCTCAAAATAAAATGGTATCCGTATATTCACAGTCGGTTTTCCATTTCAAAATGAAATGGTATCCGTATATTCACAGTCGGTTTCCCATTTCAAAATGAAATGGTATCCGTATATTTACAGTCAATTTCTCATTTCAAAATGAAATGGTATCCGTATATCATCATAATCATCAGGAATCTCAGTACAGTATTGCTAAATGCACCCAATTGACATGTCAACCTCCTATATCCATATTTCCCTATATATATATATATATATATATATATATATATATATATATATATATAGTCATTATTCAAGTATTATTTTTTATATCAAATCAGTTCATTTCTTTCAAAAATCAACAAGTATGAGTTCAATCAAAACCACAATTATAATACTAAACAATATTCGTAAATCATGTTTGAAAACATACGATATCATAGAAATTTAATAATACTAAAATATACCACAATTAATTCAAACAATATACGAAAATGGAATTCAACTATACGAAATTCATTAATATGTTTTCAAACTCTTTAAGTCAAAACACATATCTAATAAAAAGATTTCAAAAATAAGTGTACACCAACCTGGATACCGTTTTTCTTCTCTTTCTTTTCTGGATTTCCTTTTTACTTCTCCTTTTTCCTCTTCTCTTTCTTTCTTCTTTTTTCTTCTCTTTCTTCTTCTTCCTTTCTTCTTCCTTTCTTCTTCTTCTTCCTCTTCTCTTCTTCTTCTTCCTTTCTCTCTCTTCTTCTTTCTCTTCTTCTTCTTTTTTTCCCTTTCTTTTCTTTTTCTTTCTTTCTTTCTCTCGGTCTCTCTCTATTTTCTGTTTTCTTTTGCTTCTTTATGAAACTTCCCACCGCCATCTTATTTTTTTTATAAAATTTTGGTCATCGCGACCTGTGGTTGCCCCACCCGGTCGTGGTGCTCACTGGAGTGTTTTTACCGCCTTTATCGCGATCAACCATCACGGTGTCTGGTCGCGATGCTCACTGCCCAAAATCATTATTTTCACCGCGAGCTGCACACCGCGATCACCTGGTCGCGGTTCCCACTGCCAGCTTTTCTTTTTCTTTCATGTATTCTTTCTGGACCGCTCCACCTGGTTCACTTTTATACCTAAAAATTAATCCAAATAAACCTATTACATCATTTTCACATAATTAACAACAATTTATGGTACTTTTCGTAATTACTAAAAATTAAGGATGTTACAGAAAGGGTGCGAGGTGCGGCGACTGGCGACAGGGTGCGAGCTGCGGCAGTATGTTTCTGAAAAGGCAAGGCAGTATGTTTGCAGGGATTATGGAGAATATTGAGCAAGGCAAGATAGTATGTTTCTTGAGAGAATATTGAGCAAGGCAAGGCATTATGTTTCTCGAGATTGATGAGGAAAGAAGAAACAAAAAAAAGAATCCAAGGCAGTATGTTTCTTGAGAGTGACGAGGAAAGAAGAAACAAAAAAAAAATGAATCCAAGGCAGTATGTTTCTGGAATTCGATGAGATTAGGTTTAGGTATAAAATTTTTTATTTTATATGATAATAAAATTGGGCTGGGTTGTCGGGTTCATCAAATAACCCGACCCAATCCAATTTTATTTCCGGTTGTAAAAAAATAACCCGATGGGGTTATTTTTTATAAAGTAACTCGACCATTTCGGATTGGATCGAATTGGGTTCATGGGTTGGGTTGAAAATGCCCACCCCTAATTGCTAGAGTTGTGTGTAAATATTTCTCTGATTTGTTCAAATCTATAGACCCCTCAGTGTCAGATTCTATAGAAGCGACTAAATTTATTGAAAAATTGGTTGATGGGCAGATGGCAGCTAGGTTGTGTGAACTGTATACTAAAAAGGATGTGTGCGCAATAATTTTTTAGATGGGGTTGATTAAGTCCCCTGGCCCATATGGCTTTCATACCTTATTTTTTAAAAAAGTTTTGGAATGTTATTGGGGAGATGTCTCCAGAGTTTGTCTCAATATGTTAAACGGTGAGTGTTCTATCAAGGATTTCAATGCTACTAATGTTGTCCTAATCCCAAAGAAAAAAGAACACTAAGTATATAATGGATTTCAGGCCCATAAGCCTTCGCATTGTTGTTTACAAGGTTGTTAGCAAGGCTATGGCGAATAGGATGAAAGAAATTCTGCTCAATATCATATCTTCGGAGCAGAGTGCTTTTATCTCGGGGCAGTTAATTTTCTATAACATTATGGTTGCTTTTGAGATGCAACATTTGATTAAGAAACAGAAAAAGAGTAATAAAGTGTATATAGCCATCAAACTTGACATAAGCAAGGCTTATGACTGAGTTAAATAGGGTTTTTTGAAGAATATTATGGAGAGTTTGGGGTTTCCTAAGAGATTTAGTGATTTGATCATAGATTGAGTGTCTATTTTCAAGTTATCTTTTGTTGTGAATGGGAAAATTGTTGGTGAGGTTTCTCCTCAAAGAGGGTTAAGACAAGGTTGTCCCTTATCACCTTACTTATTCCTTTTATGTGCAAAATCATTGTCAGCTTTAATCAAAGGGAATGAAGCTAATGGGAAGATTTTGGGTATAAGATGTAGCCGTGGGAATCCCTTAGTTAGTCATCTATTTTTCGTAGATGAAAGCATCGTCTCTTGCAAGGCTTCCATACATAATTGTGAGGAGTTGAAGGGGATTCTAAAGATTTATGAGAAAGCTTCAGGCCAACAAGTCAATTTGCAGAAATATCACTTTTAGTCCTACCATTGAGGGCAGTTTGAGGGCTGGTATTCTACAAGTTTAGGGCTCGATAATGCTTATTCGCATGATAAGTATTTAGGGCTACCTACTTTGGTAGGGAAAAATAAGAGAAAGACTTTTAGTGATATCAAGGAGCGAGTCAGTGCAAGATCAAAGGTTGGAAAGGTAATTTGTTCTCGATGGGGAGAAGGAAGTGTTGATTAAGGCAGTAGCTCAAGTCATTCCTACATATACCATAAGTATCTTTCAACTGCCAGTTGTTCTATGTAATCAATTGTGCTCTATGATCGTGAGGTTCCAAATATAGCGATAGGAAGATCAGTTAGGTGTCTAAACTCAAGCTATGTACTCCTAAAGTTTAGGGTGGCCTAGGCTTTAAGGATTTATCACTGTTGAATCAGGACTCTTGGGCAAACAAGCGTGGAGGATTTATATGAATCAGGAGTCTTTAGCTTCTAGAGTCTTAAAAGCCAATTACTTTAGGCATGAGGATTTCCTATCTGCTAAGTTAAAGCCTGAGAGTTCTCATTTTTGGAGGAGTTTGATTTGAGGGAGAAGTCTTCTTCTTAAAGGTCTACGTTGGAGTGTGGGGAACGAAGAGGATATTAGAGTGTTTCATGATCCATGGCTGCTATAGTCATCCTCGTTTAAACCTTTCTCAGCTGCCCCTTTGAAGGATGTCAATGTCTCATTCTTTATCCTTAAATCGAACCACAGTTGGGATGTTGCAAAACTCGATCAAGTTTCTGTGGCTACTGATAGGGACTCTATTCTGGAAATTGCTCTTAGTGTTGGTGAGAGAATGGATTCTTTAGTTTGTCACTATGACAAGAATGGGGTTTATACTATAAATAGTGAGTATAAGGTGGTTTTGCAAGCAAAGTTTTTGGACACAGGTTCTTCTTCTCTTGATTCTAAATGGTGGTTATCCTTATGGAATCTAAACAATCTCCCAAAAGTGATCATCTTTGTTTGGAGGACTTGTCATAATGTCATTCCTTCTTTGAGTAACCTTTGTAGTAGGAAAGTCCTCCTTGATTCTTGTTGTAATCTTTGTGAGGAGGCTCTTAAGAGTTCATCCCATGCATTTTTTGGTGTAAAGTAGCTAGTGAAGTTCAGTTACAAACTGCTTTTTGGGACCTTTTAAAGTTGTATAGGGTTTGTCTTTTTTTGATCTCATTAGATGGGTTTTCTTAAGGGCCAAAAAGATAGAGTTTGAAGAGGTTTGTATGATTTTGTGGGGTGTGTTGAATGATAGGAACGTTGTTTTGCATTCTCAAAAAATCAGATCTAGTGTTAATCTTGTATTCTGGGTTATAAGGCTGCTAGCTGAATTCCAGAACTCCCAAAAGATTATGGCACTTGATGTTTAGGCCCCTAGGTTTTCTCCTTCCTCTCCCTAGTCCCCTCCTCCAGCTGGTAATCTGAAATTAAATACTAATGTGGTTGTTAAGTCTGATTCTTCTCAGTTGGGTGCTGATGCAGTTGTTCGTTATGAGAAAAGCTTGGTTGTAGTTGCTTTGGCTAAACCTCTTTTGGGGTTTTGTAATGTAAAAATGGGTGAGTTGTTGGCTCTTAGAGAGGGTTTATTATTGGCCAAAAGTTTGAAGCTGGTGGTTGCTTGGGTTGATGTGGATGTTGTGAATGTTGTTTCTAGGGTCATGAGTAATTCTTCCAGCTGGTGTTAACTGATTCTATTATTTCTAATATTAATGCTCTGTTTAGGGAAGTTGGGGTTTCTAAATGTCATATCATTTCTAGATCAAGGAATGTAGTGGCACATACCCTAACTTCTCTAGCCTTTTCCTTTAAGGAGGACAGAACTTAATTTGATCACAAACCATATTTTCTTATTGATCTTTTATAATAGAAGAAGTCTTTGTTATCAAAAATAGAAAAAAAAAAAAAAAAAGTTTATCTAACACCTTTTTTATACCACAATTATTATATAATATGATTTTAACTTATCACTAGCAATACCAAATAGGATCTAATTGTATTTGTCTATATATACATAACAAAGTTCACGTGCCAGTAATTGAATTACAGCAACGTCTTTCTTACTAACAGTTCAAACATATATATATATATATATTTCCGCTGTTCATTGAATTTTTGTTAGATTTTTAATTTTTTTAAATTTTTTTTAATTTTCTTATCTCCACTACGATAGAGATTCGTCTTCCTTTTTTAGAATAATATGCATATAGATGATTTGCACAGAGATGGACGGTAGAGATTAATCTTTTTTTATTTTTTTAATTTATTTTTAAAATATTTTTTACTTTATTAAATTAAAGGAAACAATGTTATTAAGTTTTTTTTTTATTCTTTTGACATGGTCAACTATTAAAGTTAACGGTCAAACACTAATGGCAGAAAAGGTCAATATCAGTTTACCGAAAAGTTATTTATGGTTGTAATTAAGCAAAACTCAAGTAGATTATGTGTAATAAGTTATAGAACATTTTACAGTAAATTTGTGAGATGCATGTGACCATACTAAAATAAGATAAAATTTTAACGGTGTTTGGATGCACCGGTGCACTAAAGGTGACTCTTAGTTATATCTGTTTTATAAAATATATATATATATATATTATTAAGGTTATTTTATTGATTTGTTTAAAGAAAATATCCTACCTAATGGAAGTCATTGATAAAAAAAATAAGGAATCTAGTAAAAATATCCAAATTATAATTATAACATGCAAACTTACCCAGCCCACACTAACTTTCGCATTGCCTACCTAAAGTAAAATTTAGGACAAAAATGCTCCTCCCATTTAACCACTTTCAAGTCTTTTTTTATTTAATGATTTGATTTTTTTTTTTTTCACAGCTTAATGATTTGATTTAGAAGCATAAATTTCTCGCATTTGTAGTGATATAATGATTCCATAATTTTACCTAATGATTTCGACCAAATGAGCATTTGATCCAATACCTTTTGGAGATTTAGGGTTTAAAATGATTTTTTTTATCTATCAATGAAATTACATAAGCTTTTGTGTTGATTTTTTTTTTTTTTTTTTTTTTTTTTTTTGCTTTTGGCACATTAATTTGGTAGAATGGAATGAATTTTGGAAAAATTTGTGGAATATGATTCATCGAGTCCCATAGATCATATACTAGTATTATTGGATTGTTGCAATCCAATATTTGGTTAAAGAAGATGATGAACAATCAACCATCTTCAAGTTATTCATCACCGGGACAATCTGAGCTGAAAATAAGTTACATCAGGTTGTTATGTCCGGATGAAAAAATTATTAGGTTATAATGACCCAATGAAAAATAAATTGAGTTATGGTAAATGAAATTTTTTCTTTCTTTCTTTTTTTGTTTCTATTTTTTTTATTATGGTTTATAATTTAAGTAATATTTTTTATTAATATATGAAAATCCTTCTTTTTACAAGGTATTAGACTTGATTACGATTTCTGTCAATCTCAGTGACTTGATGCACATTATCTAACAGTTAAGTAAAACTTGTATCTCGTAGAAACAACAACCAATTAAACTCCTTGTTGACATACCTAATGTGCATCCCAATTAATAATCAAATTATACTCATTCCTGAAGAAAAAAATTTAACAACCCAACAACTTTAAAATTTCAATAACTCATAAAAATGTATATGTAATTTGATTGTCTAAAAAAATACAAAAAACAAAAAACAAAACTGAAAATAAGATTCTAGTAGAAAAATATGAAACAAAAGTAAACTTTGTATCGTGCTAACCCATAACAACCGTTGGAGAGACATGACCCGATGGTAACAACTGTAGAGTCTGCTCGACCCGATAGTAATAACCATCAGTCGGCTCAACTCGATATTGAGCCAAGAAATACTAAACACCAAAATCAGCTCGACCCCTCAAGGAACACATAAATGCAAAACCTAGAAAAATGAAAGATTAATATATTAAAAGCATTCTCGGTAGAAATAAAATATGAACACTAACATTTACTCAAAAATTTTAAATCAAAAGAAGATGGAGGTCAAAAAGCATCTATAGTGAACCCAAATAGAATATTGGTAGATGAAAAGCTTTTTAAGATTGTTGGAATCAATGATACTCGTATAAATGCATACAATGGTTAGGTCCAACTTTAAAAGTATTTTATATTGAAGATTTTGTATTTGAAACTAAAATAGAATAGGTTGAAGACGAGTTTTATTTAGGTAAAATGGGAGGGGGTATTTTTGTCCCAAATTTTACTTTGGATAGACAATGTAAAAGTTAGTGTGGGCTGGGTAAGTTTACAATTTTTAATTATAATTTGGGTATCTATACTAAATTCTCAAAAATTAAACCATGGTATTAGTTATAAAAAAACTTATTGTACGCCCAAAAACTCCTAATGATATTATAAGTTTATAACTCAAAAAAATCAATGACCCAAATTGGACAGACTGTCAGCTAATTTGTTTTATTTCATTGGTTTGGTATTTTTAAAATTAAAATATAATATAAAATTTTGAATTATTCTTCGTTATTTGAGATGTGTTACTGTGTTAGTGTTACTACCAAATATTTTAACTGTTTATATATAGGGGGATTATCATTTTGGTTCTTAAGTTTTGAAGAATTATCAGTTTTTTAAACGAGTTATAGTTAATGGTACACTTGGTCCTCAACTTTTAGAAAATATATCAATTTGATCCCTCTATTAGTCAACCGTTAGTCAAACTCAACGGTTCCAAGGGTATTTTCGTCTTTAAACCTATCAATAACTCAACAATAAATTTTTTAGTAAAATGACATATTTATCCCTAGTTAAAAATTTAAAATAAATTAAATTTAAAAAAATTAAAAATTTCAAAATGATCTTTTATAGATCTCCACCGTCCATCAATCTTGATAGACAGTAAAGATTATAACAAATTAAAAAATAGGATTTATTTAAAAATTAAAATAATAATAATAAAATTAATTAAAATAAAAAATTAATTATAGTTAATGTAGATCCATTTTCCAAATTGCATCTCAACCGTCCATCCAGATTGGTGGATGGTGAAAATTTAATCTGAAAAATGGAACTCAAAAAAAAAAAAAAATTGGTAAGAATTTTTGGGTTCTTCGAAGAACCTAAAAAATGGGTTCTTCAATTTTTTTTTTTTTTAGTACCTAGATATTGTTGACGAACCTAGATGGGTTCATCTTCATTAACGAACCCTTCTGGGTTCGTCGCGCTGGAGATCCAACCAAGTTTCTTCATTTTTTTTTTTTTTTTTTGATGGAGATCCAGATTGGATTGGATCTCCACCGTCCATCAGATTTGATGGATGGTGGAGATCCAATCTGGATCTCTACCTTTCAAACTTTAATTTTTTTTTTTTTTTTTTTGGGTTGCTAGATCTTCACCATTTTCATTTTAAATTTTTTTAAAAAACAAAAATTTTTAAAAAAAATAATTATATTTTCACTTTAATTTTTTTAAAAAAAATTAATATAATCTTTACTAATCATCAAGATTGATGGATGGTGAAGATCTATTAAAAAATATTTTTTAAATATTTTAAATATTTAAATGAAATGACCATATTATCTTTCTATTTATTAATAATTATTTTAAAATTTTGAGGTTAAAATTGTCATTTAACTCATTTAAATAGTATTAAGTGCAAAACTGTCTTTTTGCCAATTTTGTCAAGGTTGACTAACAAAAATTTAGTCAGAGGGACCAAATTGATACATTTTCTAAAAGTTAAGTACCAAGTGTACCATTAACCATAACTCGTTTAAAAAATTGATAATTCTCCAAAACTTAGGGACCAAAGTAATAATTCCCCTTATACATATATATATATAGCAAATTACACTCTACCTACATGAGGTTTATTCATTTACACTTTGAGTTGACTTTACCAAAAGATTGCACTAACCTTTCTTGCCGTTAGTGGTTGACCGTTAAAGTTAACTAATTGAAAAGTAGTCATTTAATAAAATAAATAAATTTAAATTTAAAAATAAATTAGTACGGACTGTGGATATTTTTTTTTTTTCAAAAGACAAATTAAAAAAAAAAAAGAAAAATTTTGAAAAATTAAAAAAATATATATGAAAAAACACTTTTTTAATTTCTATTTTTCTAAATTTTTAATGTGATCTCCACAGCCCATCAAGACTGATAGGCGGTAGAGATCTATTAAAGTTTTTTTATAAAAAAAAATTCCAATTTTTTTCCTTTTTGTTAAAAATTTATGTTTTTTGTTTTAATCATTGTTTTTAGAATAAACAGTTTTTAAAAAATAATTTCTATTTTTTTCTTTAAATAGAGAGGTACTTTGATCTTTTTTGACATTTTCGTTTGAATTAACAGTGTTCTGTAAATTAAAGGAGATGGTAATACAATCTTTCGATAAATTGTACTCAAAATGTAGAAAAGCAATCCTCAGCTAGATAAAGTGTAATTTGCTCTTATATTTATATACCCATTTGGGCATTTTCGCATTTCGACATTCTGTTGGGCTAACTCTGGGCTCGTTTTCCGAATAAGATATGAAACTCAGCCCAAACTTGATTGCAAAAACATTTAATAATGGCCCAAAAAAATCCCAATATTATATAAAAACAAAAAAAAAAATAACATGAAAAATGTTAGTCAAAAGTTGGCTCCAAGTCAACCAACTCCATTGAATTCTTTTCCACAAGACCACATCATCACACAATTAAAGTATCAACAATGGAAGATTAAAGAAATGGAGTTGCTTGTGGGGACAAAAAGTAGGCTTTAATTAAATTGGGCTGACTGACTGGTGGTCCCCATGGCACAAATATAATAAAATGGGCCCAAAAGGCCCACCACATAAACCCAAATTGGGGAACAAGAAGATTATTCTATTACTCCTTTGTCCCCTTTCTATGAGCTCACCAAGTGTTTGATGAAATTATTTACTCTTTGGTAGTGAATTGTAGTCCCTACAGAGCCTTTGCTTGCTTCCACAAACACAAAGAAAGAGCTTTGTTGTTGATCCCATCATAGCACTTGGTGTTTGAAAGCCTAGTCTACATACTAAACAACTCCAAATATGGTCATGCTAGGTTACAATTGTACATATCATAGATAATACAATTTTGTGTTTTTTAACTCTAGAATTGTAGATTTTAATGTTGTCTAATACTGGAACTATACTGTAGCAATTTCTCCAAATATGTTATTTGCTTAAGTGGATTTTTTTTTTTTTTTAGAATATACCATTAGCGTTGCGGCGAAGAAACATTATCCGATTGAATGAGCGTCTTTTACCACCAAGCTATATTGGACATAATTTATTTAGTTGAGTTGTTTAGCTATTTTTATTTTTATTTTTCTCTTTCTTTCTCTTATAGATTTGAGGGTATCTTTTGCTTTACATATGAAAAGAGTATATTTGGGAGGCTGTGTCCTTCAAAGAAACAAAAGCAAGTGGACAAAGATTAAAGGATACTTCAATGAATTAATTAGAACAAAGAATTATTAGAAAAATTCTTTCAGGTTTCTAATCTATAGCAAAAGGAAGATTAATCAAGAATTTAACATTCATGAATCTCAGGGTTAAAGTAATAAAAGATAAATGCGCGATGAGTTATAAATTCAGACGTTTAACAAATGATTCAGTATATACAATATTTATATATTTCTTTTTTTTTTTTTAAGGGAATATTTATATATTTCAATCTTACCAAAAAAGATCATGAATTTATATACACATTTTCTTACTCCATCTTGCATTATTTATATATACACCATTGGTTTCCATGGTACGTTGATGAGTATGTTAGCTTAAAGCCTAGCTAACATCATATACTATATAATTATTACAACACCATCTACAACTCCAAGACCATGTGTGTGCTAATTTAAGCGTTGAGTTGGCAAGTATGACTACATGATTTACACCACCAAGAAAGCTTATCAAAATCACCCAATAAAAATGGGCCCAAATATCCTACACTTGTTGTTTAAAGTGTTTGTGTTGTGTATATATAATTACAAAAGCCTCTGCCTGTGATCACTTAAGACTCATGCAGCAGCCAAGTACAACTGCCAAAACCACCATGGAAAACCGCCGGAAAAGGTCGAGCTCCGGCGAGATATTCTCCTTCCCTAGCACCCCAAACGAAGAAAGCCAAGATTCCGACTTCGAATTCGGGTGTTTAACCCCGGATTCTCCCTCCCAAGATCCATCAAGAAACTCCCCTGCTGATCATCTTTTCTTCAATGGCCGCCTCTTGCCTCATTCTTTCCCCTTCCCTCCACGACAACAAACCGGGACATTACTTCTCAGCCCGGATAATATTTCTCGGGCAACCAGCCGGACGAGCAGTGTCAGCAGCAAAGATTCACTTATGTCATCCAGAAGTAATAGTACTAACAGCAGAAGTAGTACTAGTTCCAGCAGTGCAAGAACAAGTCTATCAAGTGACAATTCTGAGAGGAGGTTCTTGTATTATAATAACAACAAAGTTTCATCATGCAGAGCAACAATGGCAAGTAAAATGGTGACTGCTCAATTGTATGGATCTTCCCAAAGGTGGCAGTATCTCACTCCAGTGCCTGTCTTGAAACGTGAGGCTTCACAGAAGCAAAATAATGGTGGTGGGGTGGTGATCATCAAAGAAGGGTCGAGATCAAAGAGACAACAAGGTAACAACAATAATAAGAAGAAGAAGAAGAAGATCAGGACAGGTGATCATCATGAGAGACCGAAGGGGATTTGCAGGAGAATTTTCATGTCTCTTTTGTTTGCATGCAGAGAGTGTCATGCCATGGAACCATCTACAGATGATGATCATGTGCTGAAACCAAATATGAAATTGTGATGATTAATTTTATGGAGCCTGTTGTTTCTTTTTTAACCCTTTTCAATTTTGAACATCATATTGTTGCTAAGTATACATTTGTTCTCTCTCTAAAGGATGATGATAACCAAGAAAATTGGTTGGTAAATTGTAAATGATTTTGCTATGATTTGTTTTCAGAAAATCATTGCAACAACTCATCAGTGTTTGTTGCGAGTTGCGAGAGTTGTGAGACACTATAATTGCTAATGTATTGTAATTATCTCTAATGTTTTGAGTGTTTCTTGATTTCTTTTACAAAACAATATAAATCAGACCAATTTAGTTTTCTTTTTCAACGAGGAATTAATCTCTCACTCTCTACTTCCAATACGATCAGGGATAAACTTCAAACCCCAATTCTGGTACTGGTAAGGAGTACTATTTCTAGTAATTTTACATATCCTAGTATAACACTAGCTCTTTCCTGGAATGTTGTCCATTTACTACATTACCACTCCAATTTCTTGCATATATAAAACACCCCAATTGTGGCATTAAAACCAGACATCCTGTTCCTAGTATTCTAATGGATATTCAAAGAAACCAGAAGAATCCAACAAATACAACCTATGAATTAACATTGCAAGTTCTAGAGGCAGAAAAAGTCCTCCATCCCTCTGAATAATAACAATGAACCCGGATGAGCTTTACATTTATGTTCAACTTTGCATTAGAGAAGTTGATGACATATCCAACTGGAAGTTCTTCATTTCTAGTGCTGAACATGTTTATATATCAATAGGGTTTTAGCTACAGCAGCATGAACTCGATGGCTCCGACCGTGAAGAAATCCAACAGCATATCTTCCTTTGCTAGATCAATCTCATGGAGGGGTGGCAGAGCTTTTATACCCACATATATTGAAGTGGGGATTTTTGTACAGGTTCAATCTGATTATCATCATGATGGAGGTCGTTTTGGGACAGGACCGGCGGCTGAATCAGCTATAATGGCATTGGAAAAGCTCAGGCTGAGAAGAGATAGTGATTCTGTTCAATTTTGTGTAATTTGTCAGGAAGAATTGTTGGTTGGGATTGAAGTTACTTCCCTGCCATATTCACATATTTATCATGGAGATTGCATTGTTAAGTGGTTGAGAAGCAGCCATTTTTGCCCCTTGTGCTACTTCGAGATGCCATCAACATGTTCATATGCATAAAAGACTTAGTGGAGATTGTTCTTGTGGGGACTCTAAGATTGACAAAAAAGCTCGTTCTTTGTTGGATTCTAAGTAGAATATTGGTCGTTCCACATAGAACGTACATATTTTTTTTATCCTAATATGCTAACATCTATCTTTCTATATTATTGTTTGTCATATTTGTTTTTATCTTACATTAATTAATCTTGAATTAATTACTAATTGTAACTATCAAATAGAGAACAAGTCAGTACCAACTTTTGTCTTTTATTGAACTCTCAATAGGTAAATTAGAAGTTAAAATAAAAAATCATTAAACATAGGAAAATTGCTCGAGATTGAAAGTAAAGTTCCTTCTTTGGTCTTCCACTTTCCATTGATGAGCTATGACAATTAACAGAGCACGTTTGTAGCCAGACTGGGGAGGCATGAAAAATGCATTGTTACTTGTGGTGTGGCCATTGAAAACAAGGACAAATCCACCCCCAACAAAGTTAAAACCCACCCTAGGACTTGATTGATGGGTGAGAAAAACTTATTCAAATTCGACACTTTGGTTTGAATTTGGCCTTGACCTTTAAACCTAACATGCAATGCGTAGACATCTGTCATTTCCTCTGTTTCAAAATCTCTTAACATTATCAGAGAAATTTGATGAGAAACACACAGAGCAAAAGAAACATTTCTACGATAGAAACTTATGTTAGAGATAAGCTACAACAAATTATTAGAAAGTTTAAGAAAAATATTAAAAGGAACACAAACATGTAAAAGGGCACTAAAAACAAGCACAGAAATAGAAATTTCAACAACTAAGAAGCAGAAAAAGCTTTTTCCTAGGTACAAATTCTCAACCTTCATCTAAAACTAACTTCTCTAAGTTCATTCCAAGAAGGTCTCCATGACATCGTTGTACATCCCAGCCTCGGGATTCCTATACTCCATGGGTTGGTGTTGGTGGTGATCGACTGATGTCGAAGAAGACGATGAAGCCATTCTCGCAGGCAATGTAAAGCTCCTTTTAAATTTGTTATCCATCTTCCTTGCATTATCTGGATGACTGTCCAAGCTTAAGAAGTCATTGGGGTTTGCACCGCCATCTGAATTTGGATTCAAATCTTTTTGTTCGAGAATGAGAGGATGATGGCTTTGTTCTGGTTTGTTTCCGAAGCTCTCAGGGTTGAACAAAAGCTTGGCATCGTCAGGCCTTGCAGTGAGAGCATTGAAGAAAGACAGCCCATTCGGCCACTTGATGTCATTTTCATGCTCTCCCATCATATCTTCCATTCGTGTTTCGGACGAATGCGGGAGGAGAAACATGTGAGTCTCATCCTTGGCTTGTGGGAATCCACCAAGTCTAGCAGGATTCTGAAAATTAGGTGAAACAAGCATTGAAGTGGTAGATGGGATTGGCCTTTGGCTCCAGTTGAAGAGCGGAGGAGGAGGCCGAATTGGAATAGTAGATTGTTTCGTAGGAATTGTCGAAGAAGATGAAGAATTTCGGGTCGAAGAAAACAGCTGGGAAAGGTAGAAACCAGATTGATAGCCTAAGGACTCAAAAGTGTGCCTCATTCTCAGCACGAAATGGAGGTCTTCAGGTATCTGTGGCCAGAAATTGTATCTCCATAATTATAGCAGATTTTGCGGAAAATTAACCATAGATAAAACCATAAGCTCCAAGAACAAATTGTAATAATAATAATTAAAAAATTAAAATTAAAACTCACAATCTTGCAGGAACCCAACTGTAAAAGACCATGGCCAGCTTGAATTACAGCAATGGTCTGGTCAAGCAAAAAAATGAGGAACACAAAGTCAAGTAAAAGGTAAACAGCAAAGAACCAAAGACTAAAAACAGTAAATCAACTGTTTTTGTGCTGACCTGAATGCCTGACTCAAATTGATCAGTCCACTCAGAAGGTAGCTGCAATTAATAAACAACAAATAAGAAAGGTTTAATATAAATTATAATTAAATATACTGCCTCCATCTAACCAATAATACTAGAGAACACAAGACAACACCAAACACCATTTCTTTTCTCATGAAAAAATTATAAATAATAATAATAATAATAACATTTCTGGGTTGAATGTTACTTACAGCATCAAAAGAACTTTGCCAGTAGTTGGAGATATTTGGTTCACATTCTGTTGGTTCTTTGAAGACCCATTTATGGCACTTATCTGAAGCAACCTTTCCCATTAACCTGAGCAAGCAGACAAATTTAACCAATCAAAACAACAACAAAGACAATCAAAATTATTCAGTTTCTCTGCATCTGATTCATTACAGGATCATTTCAATATTTTTCATGCTTGTGTATGTATGCATGTATGTATTCATATTCTAGAGAGAGAAATCAATTAAAACCCAAAACCTTACATTACAACACCTACCAAGTACCCACCCTTCTCCGTAATTATATAACTGAATGGACATTTTGCTGAAAGCTTTTCTGACAGGATCTTCACCATCCATCTCCTCCAAACAATCTGCAACTCTTCCTCTACAATACCCATCTTCCCACATCAACATCCTTCACCAAAAAAATAAATAAATAAAAATTCGTAAATCAGTACATGTATACATACAGATAAATAAATATATATTATTAACCCAAATCAGAAATGAACAAATACCCGTCTCTCAAAATTAATGATAAAGTCCTTTTAACACTATAAACTATTCTTTAATGGACCAAAAAAACAGCAGAGGTTGTGTGCAACTGCATAGAGTCAAGATTACATTTTTCTTTCTCAATTTTCTCACAGAAAGTGCAAATAAAAGGGAAAGAACTTACAAGCTGCCGTTGTCATCTCCAACCTTGCAACCATTACCACCTCTGACTCTCCTGGAAATAACAGAAACAACAAAAGAACCCGTTTAAGGAAACATCTCAAAAACACACACACACGTTCAGGGAGAGAAAAAGAAAGAAAAAAGAGAAGGAATGTACGGGCGAGGACGAATGGTCCAGAAGACAGAGTAAGTCCAGTCTGTGTTGAGACAGACGCTTCTAAGGGCCTCATGAAGGGCCAGCATCCCAACTGCTTCTTTGCTTCTATCTCCTGCTCCTGAGCCCACCATCTCTCTCTCTCTCTTTCTACAACACACAAACACTCTCTCTCTCTCTCTCTCTATATATATATATATATATGGGGTTATATGTATATGTGTATACACCCTTTTAATTTTCTCTCTTTAAACACTTCTCAATTAGGAGGCTTTTGAGCTCTCTCGCTAATCTCCTCTTGAACACACTGCTGCTACTTGGAAGCAAGCGAGTAAAATCTTTTTAAAACAAATTTTATCTCCTCCTTTAACCATTTCCACATAGAGACACAGGTGAGGTGAGGTGGCAGCAACCCCTTTTCTCTCTCTGTTTTTCTTGGTTCTGCTTTACCAGTTACCTTACCACCCTCCCTCTCTCTCTCTCTCTCTCTCTCTCTCTCTCTGTGTGCTGTGAAGATTTACCAAAATCTCATTACTTTTTTTTTTTTTTTTTTGAGATGAACAAAAGAGAACAGTAGACACTAGAGAGAGAGAGAGAGAGAGAGGGGGGCGTTTTTTTTTTTTTTTGAGGTTTAAAGTGTTATATGGGTTTGAAGTGTTTTTAACCATGCACAGAAATAAAATAGTGGGGACAGCTTTTATCTTTTATCATCTGCTTGACTGCTTCTCTCACTTTGCCTAGAACTCAACAGTGAATGAGAGTGAGGTGGGAGAGAAAGGGTAAAAAAGAAAAAAAAGTTGTTGTGGTCTTTTGATTAGGTGGAAATTACAGTGGTGTCCTTTTTTTTTTTATAAGGAATTTCAATTGTTCTTTTTTTCCATTAGTTTTGGATTTGTTTGATTTGGTTTTTTTTTTTACTTGGCTTAGGTTTTTAGTACTTTTCTCTTGTAGAACCATCTAAGATGAAGAGGTCAAGCACATGAGCTCCTCATTTCAACAACTCTTCCTTTTTCTTCCCTTCAATTTCAGTTTCATGCTTCAAGGAACAGGTTACATTAGTAAGATTTTTTCAAAAATAAATTAATTAATTAATCGTTTAGGGTTTTTTTTTTTTTTTTTTTGGAATAGAATTGTTTAGGGTTGGTTGGATGATGTTGTGCAAACTATTTTTAAAAAATTTTACTGCAAAATAAATGGGAGAATTTAATTTTTATGTTCTTAGAATCTAAATACGTATAAAATTTCCGTGCAAATGCACCCAACCATTGAAATGTTGACACATCAGCAAATGTATCTCGATTTTTATAGAGTGATATTTTAATTTTTCATTGATGGGGTGGTACACCTAGTGCTTTGAAGATTTTCTCCTAAAAATATAAATTAATATAGTGTAAATACTAAATTGTTAAAATTAGTGTTTAAATAATATGGCATATGAATTATAATTAACACATCATCTTATAATTAATATGGTAATTACAACTCAAATGTTATATTATTTGAACAAATAATTTAAGCACATCTAACATTAATATATTAATATTTGAATGAGGTTTAGAGGCATAGAAGGAATAATTTAAATTTAGCCAAATATTTTTTTTTAAAAAAAATGAATAAAACATCTTTAAATCATTTTAAAATTTAACAATAGTTTTGGAAATATCAATTTAAATTTTCTAAATAATTTTTTCATCCAAAGATCAAATTTATCTTATATGAAATAATACCTGTTCTAAAAATATCATACATAAACTCTTTAAACAACCAATGCATGTGCCATTATGTCACTAGATAATATTGTATTTAGCTAAATAGAATAATAGATAGTGGAGGTGAATGCAATGATTTGCCAACAATGGAAGGCAAAAGCAAATTTCAATTTATGTTTTAAATTAGTTTTTTTGTGTGGGCAATTATGATTTGTGAATTATTGTAGAGAATACAAGAGTGATAATCAAAGAGCAATTTATTGTAACAAAAAGAACAAGAGGAAAAAAAGTAAAAAAAAAAAAACAACAACATATGAAAAGCTAATTACATAACTATGATTACTTTTGCAAGAGATAAGGTAAAAAATGCAATTAAAGCTTTTATTCTTCTTTTTTAACCTGAACTTTAAAATTTTAAATGTAGATGGCCTATTTATGGCTAATTATTGCTCAACAATAAAGAATGGTGAAAAAAAATATATATATATATATATATATGGTGTATTCTTAAAAGTTCTTAATAGTGGATTTGGGTGCGTTTAGAATGAGTTTTTAAGTAGAATTTTGAGAATTAGATCTTTTATTAGTAGAGTTTTTATAAAATAGAATTTTTAAATGATGATTGATATGCAATTGAAAATATACTTTTAGTTTAATATATTGTCCATCCTAAAAGAGCTTTGATAGTAATAATGAATTATAAAAAAGGAATAAAATAAATTTTATTAAAAAAAGACGGTATAGTGAAATATTTAAAATATTGTGAAGGTATTTAAGTTAATTTTTTTTCCATTAAAAAACTTTTTTTTAGAGAATGGAAAGGACTTTTTTAATATTTAAAAAGCTATTCTTGAATGGATGTCTAACAATAAAAAATATTTCAAAAAAAAAAATTTATTCCGAAAGAAATTTTTTTCGTGAGTAGAGAAGTCCTACCAAACACACTCTTGGAACAAAACAAATTTTGATGGCAATTAACTTATGGGAAAATTTTCTTTGAATCCCTAAGTTTTCAGTTTTTCTTTAGTTTTTTCTAATAATTTTCCCTTTTTGATTCACGCCTAAATTTTTAAGAAATTATCAAATTATTTCTTATGGTAGTTAATCAACATTAAAAATTCTAAGTCATTTTGGTCTTTTAACTTAAAATCATTTAAAATTGTGACACGTGTTAGAATAATATTTAAAAATTAAAAAACAACAATTAAAAAATTTTATTGAAAAAGAAAGAAAAAAATGTTGGATCTTCACCTCCACTTATAAATCTCATTCATGTGATTTTAAGGGAGGAACTGCTGCCTTCTTCCTGCAATTTGAACCTCTTCCCTCAAAATCACAAAGCCTTCTCCCTTAAGATGAATGGGGAAAGGTGGCCGCCTCCCTACAATCTCCATTGCGTGCAGCGCGTATGATAAATATCTATTTATATGGGTGGATATTTATATTGGATCTCCACTATCATTTTTCTTTTTTTAATTAAATTTTTTCTTATTTTTTAACATAATTTTTATAAAAAAAAAGTACGTTTTTAAGACATTTTTTTTTTCAAAAATTACTTTTTCTAACGTCCAATCTAAACACTTTTTATTAACTAAAATAATTAAAATTGTTTTTTTATCTTTTTCTCTAAAGTTTTATGTAAATTACATTTTAATTTATTTTTTAATAAATAATTAAATCATATTAAAAATGAACAAAAAATATATATATTATTTTGTTAAATAAAATAATAAAAATTATTTTTTTTATTTGAAAGGTATAAAATTATAAAAGTTTGGCTTTTATGTTCTATATTTGTAAAGGTATAGTTGTAATTTTTTAACAAGTATGAGGAAAAATGTATGAACTAATTACACTCAATCTACCTGAGGTTTGGCTAATTACACTCGGAATCAAAGTTTGCATTAATTGACACTAACCTCCCCTCCCATTAAGTTTGACTGTTAAAATAAATGGTTGACCATCCAAAAATATTAAATGACCAAAATACCCCTGGTTAAAAAATTAAAAATATAAAAAAAAAACTTTTTTTAAAAAAATAATTATATAAATAAAAAAATGAAAATAAATTTTATCTAAAATAATTATCTAAACAAATAAATTTAGTCCATTTTTAAAAAATATCTAAAAAATTTGTAAAATAATAATTTGAGATTTGTAAAAAAAAATCCAGATCCAATCTAGACCATCCATCAGAACCATCAGATCTGATGAACGATCCAGATGGTATATTTACCAATTTTTTATAAAAAAAATTAAAAAGTCTAGATTTGATCTGGACCGCTTCCACCATAGATAATCTTCATAGATGGAGCTTCCATTTCTCCATGGAGTTCCCCCCGCCACCGAAAGACGGAGGCCGAGAGGTTCGGCGGGGGAGGCTTGTGAGGAGGTCTCGCCTCCCCCACGACAGGAAGGCGTCCCTGTCGTGGGGGAGGCGAGACCTCCCCACGACGATCGGGGGAGGCTCGCCTTTCTCGCCGAACCTCCCCACCTCCGCCTTTCGGCGGCGGGGGGAACTCCATGGTGGAGGCGGTCCATATCAAATTTGGACTTCTTAATTTTTAAATTTTTTAAAAAAAAAATTAGTCAAGATACCATCTGGATTGTTCATCAGATCTGATGGACAGTCTCGATTGGATCTTGATTTTTTTTTTACAAATCTCAAATTATTATTTTACAAATTTTTTAGATATTTTTTAAAAATGGACTAGATTCATTTGTTTAGGTAATTGTTTTAGATAAAATTTATTTTCATTTTTTTATTTATATAATTATTATTTTTTAAAAAAGTTTATTTTTTATATTTTAAATTTTTTAACCAGGGGTATTTTGGTCATTTTAATATTTTTGGATGGTCAACCATTTATTTTAACGGTTAAACTTAACGGGAGGGGAGGTCAGTGTCAATTAATGCAAACTTTGATTCCGAGTATAATTAGTCAAACCCCAGGTAGGTTGAGTGTAATTAGTTCATTATTATTTTTTAAAAAAGTTTATTTTTATATTTTAATTTTTAACCAGGGGTATTTTGGTCATTTTAATATTTTTGGATGGTCAACCATTTATTTTAACGGTCAAACTTAACGGAATGGGAGGTCAGTGTCAATTAATGCAAACTTTGATTCCGAGTGTAATTAGCCAAACCTTAGGTAGTTAAGTGTAATTAACTCAAAAATGTATATTTTAATATCAGTCACCTAATATTAGGGACAATATTGTCTATTTACTTTTCCATTAGGTTTGGTTGTTAAATTTACGGTAAAGACTCGGAGGGCTTAAAATAATTTATTTCTGAACATTTAGAAATTACGAGAACAAAAAGAGCAAAGAAAAGCTGAAAATTTAAGGACCCAAATGAAATTCTCTCATTAATTTTTACTATTTACTTGAAAAACTTTTTGAAACATTAGGTAACGAATTGAATATTGTTTCCATGAATAAATTCCAAACAACTTGTTAAGAAAATGTTTGGATATAAAATTATAAAAATTAAATGTAAAATTGCTCCTAATTAAAGGTTTGTAAATATATGTGAGCAATAATTCAACCTAAGATTTAGGTTGAAATGTTATACAATTGAGGTTTTTGGTACCTAATTGATAATACCACAATTATTTGGTTAAGGAGTGCCGATATTATCACTCATCAATATAATTTTGATACGAATTTTTTAAGTTTACACATATTGAAAATTTGAAAATTAAGTTATTATTATAAACATTTATTCTAATGTCAATGGTACCCTTATTAAAATTAATTTACTTATTTTTACATAAATTATTTGTAAACGCTCTTAAATTATTATTTTTTTTTTTTAGGAAACGCTCTTAAATTATTAGTACACCCAATTTAATCCTTACATCATCATTTAGTTAAAAATTACATAAACATCTTCTTTCCGTACTTAATTTTTCCTTATAAAAAAAAATCTCATGAATAAAAATCCCTTTGCATCTCACCTTTTTTGTTTTTTTTTTTAAATTATTCATTACTTTTTATTTATTGATAAAATTCATAACTAAACATTAAAAAAAAATTAAAAATTTATAGAAATACACACCTTTATATGATCAAAATCCTTTGAGAGTTTTTTGTTCTTTACCTCGTTATATGATAATTAGGTAACTTATCGAAAAATTCGATACTTAGAATAGAATTAGGGTTTAAAATTAGAGTTTGTTGTACGGTTTCTTTCTCTCTCTTTTTTTAATTAAAAAAATAATTGTAATTAATGGGTGTACATTGTTCTTGAATTATTTTTAATTAAAATAGATTTTCCTTATTAGTCATTTTGTGTTGGGATATTTTTATAATTAATTTTTTTAATAAAATATGAGTATAAAAATCATATTTATAGGTAGCAATATCGTCACCTTGTCAAATTCATATTTTTATAATTGTCTACATACCACAAATGTTGAGAATAAAAGAAACAAGTTATGCATTCCTTTCATATGAACATTTTTTCACTTAGCTCTAAGCAACTCTTAGATAAAACAGTATAACTTCTTCATTTTTTTCTTTCTTCTTTTATCAAAACAAAGTATCTCATGGTTATGCAATTTCCATATTAGTGGAATACACCCATGACTAGACCTTTACTGACCTCTCAAATCGAATGGAGATTAGTCCTATAACAATATGCATGAAAACCACCTCGTGGATTAAAAAAAAAAAAAAGTATCTCATGGTTATACCAAAAGTTCCCATTTCAAAAGAAAGATTGTTTCAAAATAATGATACTTGGAATAATTTAAATAAGTCAACAACTGAGATTTTTTAGGTGGGATTGTTTTTTTCTCAAAATGTAATATTTCAACTTATTAACTAAAATGTTTATATAAAGACAAATTACACATTTTCTTTGCAGCCAATGAATACAATCTAATAATTTATATTTGATATTTGGGATATTCTTTGATGATGTTAGAGGTTTGCCTGATGTAAGGAGACCTTGTAATTTTAGTTAGTTTGTTGGGTAATTTATATATATATACACAAAGTTGATATTAAAGTGAAAATTGTTGAATTTTATTTTGAACAATTATCAATTTAGCCCCTAACTTTTGAAGAATTATCAATTTTTTAATGCAGTTTTATTTATTGTACCCTTGGATCCTAAGTTTTTATAAATGTATCAATTTAGTTTCTCTGACCAATTTTTTAACCGTCAAACTAACTGAAAATATTAAAAAGACAGTTTTGCCCTGACTCTATTTAAATGAGTTAAAACTATAATTTTCCCCTTAAATTTTTAAAAATATTATTAATAATTAAAAGGGTAATATAGTCATTTATATTAATTAAAAAATAAAAATTTAAAAATAATTTTAATTTTTTTTTCATAATGTCTCATTAAATTTTTTTGAAATTATATTTAAAAAAAAATTAAAGAATTTTAAATTATATTTTTAAATGGGAGATCCATTTAAAATTTTTATTTTTAAAAAATTAATATAAAATTATCATATTACCCTTCTAATTATTAATAATATTTTTAAAATTTTGAGAGTAAAATTATAATTTTAACTAATTTAAATAGAGTTAAGGGTAAAACTATCTTTTTAACACTTTCAGTTAGTTTAACTGTTAAAAAATTGGTTAGAGGGACTAAATTGATATATTTACGAAAACTAAGAGTCCAAGGGTATTAATAAACGAAATTACGTTAAAAAATTAATGATTCCCCAAAAGTTAGGGACCAAATTAATAATTTTTCTTTTATTTTTTATATTTTTTTTAACATACCATATACGGTGCGGTGACTCGAATCTAGATATTATTGGGTTGAATAAACGCCCTTTGAAATTCAATTATTGAATTGAAATATGAACATTATATATTTCTAAATTATCAATATTGACTAAGATTTATAGTATCTATTAATTGCAATTTATGTCATGCAATTGGACATTAGCATGAGTGCAAAATGATTACTCAATATGGGTCTACGACCTTATCATATTTTTTAGAATGTGACCAACTAGGCATCCAATGAACTAATAAAATTTCTTAATTGATTTCTGAAGTTGAGTGATTTTCTGATTTATCTTCAAAAGAAATAAGTTGGTTCCTAAATCATCATTAATAAATCATAGATAACAGTTAACTTCAATTATTATATCCATCATGTATATATAGTTTGCACTTAAAAAAAATCAATCTAAATAACGATATTTTTATTTTTGAAATCTAACACATTTGTGGGTTAGAGAACTACCGAAAACAATCGAAATTAAATCATATAAGCACGGTTCGGACAATTACTCCTAGCAACGGGAGACTAGAACTACCGGAATCAATAGTCCGGACAAATACTCCCAACAACGGAAGAGATTTATCCACATAATTGTATTTTTGTGGACAATAGTAGAAATATATATATATATATATATATATATATACATATCTATAAGGCTTTGAATCTTGGTAGTTTGGAGGATTTTAAGGACATCTAACCACCAAGGTAAGAAACCTTACTAAATAATAATATCTTATTTATTTATATATAATATTTTTCATATCAAGATCGTTTTGAACGACCCACATTTTGAACTATGGGTGATTAAACACTATATATATGATTCAAATATCTACTTTCAGAAACTCTCATAATGTTAAGGAGAAATTTATATATATATATATATATGGCCGAGGTTTAAATAGAGCTAGGGGATAAGGATTTATTGAACCAATGACATTAGTTTGGAGTCCATAGACATGACACAGGAGTTTTAACTTATACCAAACATCCTTAATTAATTGCAATTTTTTTTATTATAAATTAAAAATATTGTTTTTTATATAAAAAAAAAAGGAGAAAAATAAGAGGGTTAAGAAAGACAATTGGTGAGGCACGGAATCTTAAATGGTCAAAAGAAAAGATAGTGAGGATTAGATTTGGGTGCTTATTTTAAGAGAATATGATATTGTTTTTTATGTCAGTTTGTAAGGACTAACCAAAAACTATATTTTTATTTATTTCTAATCATAAACATTTTTCGTACGGCTCTTATTTTAAAACTTCCCCAATCCATTTGGCCACCCCCTTCTTCGCTAAGGCAATCCCAATTTACATTTTTGCCCTTCCGTTTTTTTGTTTTTTTTTTAACTACTGCTTTAGATTGATTGTTCAATTTGTCCTGCATTATTCTATAAAAGGTTTTTAATTTAGTAATTTAAATTGAATTTGAATAAAGAATAAAAAATAAAATATATTTAAATTTGTCATATTAATAAATATATATATTTTTTAATATAACTAAAAGTTTAATAACAAGTACGTCGGGAGCTGTCGAGATAATACATTAAACGTACGGTCTGACTATTTACTCTCATAATGAGAAACGTCTATATACTCCCATAACATGAGACGTATGCTCCTATAATAAAGGTGAAGAACTATCCACACATGCTGATAATGTGTATGATGAGACTTGAACTCTTATCTCTGAGGTGGAAAAAATGTACACTAACTATTTGAGTTATAAATTAATGTGTATAAATAATTTTCTCTAGATGTAAAATATTTTCTTTTGATAATCAATATACATCTTCTTTTTTTTATGTGAAAAATTATGTTTGATTATTTGAAAGGAAAAAATATTTGATTATTTGAAAGGAAAAAATAAAACTTAATTTTTAAAAATTTATAAATAAATAGTTTTTATCAAATCAACTTGTTTAAATTACAAATAAATTTTCATATATTATTAATCAAACATTCGCTAATTTAAAATTAATAATTTAATAGGTCTTATGATAGTATTAAATCTTAATTTATAATAAAATTAATTATATATATATATATTTTTTTATATATATATATATATATATAAGACAAGATGATATTGGTGACTTTACTGAAAATGATTGAATAGATACAAAATTTCCAATTAGTTGCATAATTAAGATGTCTATTGTTGTCTTTTTGAGAAAGAGGGGGTGTGGAGCCCAATGCCAAAAAAGAGGTGGTGCTCAAATCACTTGAGACGAAGCAAAACACACGCATTATTGAAGTAAAATATTATAAATTATGATAATTTTAAGCACAGAGAATATAAAGGCAGATTAAGGAGGACTCACGTGCGCACGTGCCTTGGCAGTGAGTCGGTGCATCGTTTCTATTAAACTAAAGATATGCGCACGAATTGCGGGGCACTGCGCCCCTTACCTGCGACATCCCCCACTCTTCATCCCACGCGCCCACGCCCACACATTCGCAACATTAAACTCTTATTCTTTTTTCTTTCATTTTTACTGTATTGAAACGGTCCAGTAAAAATTAAATACTCAGATATTTTTAATTTTCTTTTATTAATTTGCCGTATATCGTTAATTTATATACATTTGTAATACAAAAAGATTAACATATATTATTAAAATATCTAAGTTAGTAATATTAACACAATCTAAAAATTAGTATAGTAATATGGTAAATATAGTAATATATTAATACGGTGTGGGGCTATCCATTGTTGAAGACTGTCCGCAAGGCGTCCGTGACTTAGGCTGCGTTCTCGGTTATTCAAGAATCTAGTTTTCTGAATTTTTTGGTGGCTGTTAGAGAGGTGCTGTTGGTCCATAATTTTGAGTTGCTTTGTGTGGTTTGGTAGAGAGTATTGTTCAGACGTAATAGAGCTGTGCATAGGCAGCTCCTTATTCCTATTAGCAATGTGGTGAATTGGTCTTGCTTGTTTTTGGCTAATTTTTAGGAGCCTCGGGGGCATGGCTCGGTGCCTCCTCCAGCTGTTCCTTGGGTTTTTTCTTGGCATCCTCCAGCTGCGAGTTCGCTCAAACTCAATACGGATACGAGCTTAGGAGCAGGCTTAGGGTGGATCGATCTAGGCTTTATTGTTCGTGACTCATTGGATTTGTTTGTAGCTGCTGGTTCTTCTCGGCTTCATGCGAACTTCTCGCCTCAAGTGGCGGAAGCTGCTGATATTATCCATGGCATTCGGTTTGCCTGTGAGTTGGGGTTGGCTTCGGTTCATGTGGAGTCTGATTCCTTGAGTGTGGTAAGTTTACTTGTGGATCGTTTTATTCCTCCTTCGGACTTAGGTTCGATTATTTTAGATATTTTGGATCGGACTTAGAGGAGTTGATTTAGGTTGATAGGCCTGATTAGTTTGTTTATTTATTTATTTTAGTAATATATTCCATTTATTCTAAAAAAAAATATGGTAAATAATTTATCATTGATTATATAAAATTTTTTAATAAGGAAAATTAATGATAAATAATAAATTTATATGTTTTCATTTTGATTAGTTCATCGTAAAATTAGCATGGCCCCAAAAGCATCCCCGCATAGGGAGCATTGATCGGAACGTAACAAATTCGCGAGTGGGATTTCATGCCTAGAATGGAAAACAACAAAGGTAGGCATGCCCAACTGAGTTTCGAATATAGGGCCATAAAAGCCACGCGGCGAGCGAGGCGTCACGGTCACCTCTTATCATAAAACGTATAAAAGATGGGTCGAAGAGGTGGAGCGTGAGGTGATGGGCGAGTAGGGGAAGTGTATTATTATTATTATTATTCGAGTAGAGTTCGATGAGTATAACAAAATGTAAAATGTAGTAGCTGCAATCAATCTAAATCCGTTGGGCTCCGCATTGACCGCCCTAGGCTGCGCTCCAACACCCACGACCGTATCTTTTTGTGGGTCCCACGTATTCTTGCTCCTCAAAACAAAATTTGCCAAACCTAACCTAACCCCTAAAAACAATTATTATTTTATTATTAAATCAAATTATATTTTAATTTATAATTTAATTTCATGACCAAAGCTGAGAGAATACACTGAATGAGTGATTCTAAATTGCTTTTGACTAAAATTGTATTTATAGTCCTGTGCTCGCTCGCTTCCACTTTCCACTTACTGTATTTGTATACAACTAAAGTATATCTCAATTTTCTTTTTTCTTTTTGTAAATTTTATAAATTAATTTTTTTAAAAACTAGACATTTTAATTTATAAGATACCAATTTAATTTAGTTCACAAGTAACAAGTAAGATAATATTGTAATTAATTTATAAGATATTAATATTTTAATTTAATATTGTAGTCAATTCTAATCATATTTAATTTAATTTTAAATCAAAATCTAATTTGAAAATTTGAATGCACAAAATCAGTATATGAAAGTGAGAAGAGATTTAATTTTTATGGAGAACATTTACAATGTTTGTTTGCCTTTAATTTGTGTGGAAATAGTTAAAACCTTGCCTTAAATACTTGACCATATCTGTACAAGGTAATCAAAACTGTTTTCTTTCAATTTTTTTTTTTTTAAAGAGAAACAAATAATTGAAAGAAAAGAAAAAGAACCGTATGCTTATCAACATGCACATGGACATTATTCAAGGTTCTGACTTCTGAGTAAAAAATATTTTTCAAAAAGAAAAAAGAATGTCAACATTTTAAATATGGGTGGGCATTGGTCAAATCTTGCCCACCAGATAAGTCTAGTTTTAGAAGGCGAAAAAAATAAATAATAATTATTTCTAAAAAAAATTTATGCTACGATGTATATATATATATATATATAACCTTGAGTAATCACATCTCTCAATGAAGTTGAGGTTATCGAGTTTAAATTCCGTTATAAAACTTAAAAATTTAAAATCTACATTTTAAATTTTCATAAATTTATCAAAAGCCTTCAATAAGAAGAGATTCCTATATACCTTTTAGGTTAGAAAAGGTTATTTGTAATTAAGTCAATTATTGAATTGCATGAAATTAATCGGGTAATTTTTTTTAAAAAAAATTAAAATTATATTATATAAAGTGGACATGACAAGCTTAAAAATTTAAATCACCACCTAGGACAATTTTTTTTTAAGACAATAGAAATGTTACAACAGGAAAAAAAAAATGCTTGTGTGTGGACATAAAACAAAATTTTTTTATTTTTAGTTGAATTGTTTGCATCTCCTGTTTCGTTTTCGTAATTGACTATAATCCAAATTATCTAGTATTGATTCATCTTGACAGATTCTAACAATTTTTTTACCTAATGCTAGTGTCAATTTTAAAATAAGAAAGAAAGCTTGTAAATTAACCTACCTATAGAACTTTAGTTTAGACAATTTATCATCCAATAAATAAATTAAGGATGATTAGAACAATTTATCATCCATGATCCAACTATCTTATTCAGGATTTCTCTCCCCTTTTGGAAGTTGATTTAATTATTTCGGATATCTTTTCTCTATGCACTAGAGATAATGTAGTTTTCTCCTTTATGCCTCGAAGTGTTAATTCTGTTGCACTATTCCTTGGTTAGGACTTAGAAGTAATTTTTCTATTTATGATGTTTCTATTTGGTTGAAGGATGCTCCTTCTTGGCGGGATCATAGTTTACTGTCTGATATTTAGGCTTAGCTCGTTTATATATTTGTTTCTCCTTTCAAAAAAGAAAAAGAAAGAACACATTAGAGTGATTAAATGGCAATTAAGAATTTAATTAACTCATGTAAATTTTTTTATCATAATTTAAACAAGGAATATGACTTAATCAATGGCCAAATTTCACCTTTATTAATCCATTATTTTACTTTTTACTTAGAAATTTGACCACATAAAAACTCAAATTCATCTCCAACAACTTACATTTTTTTAAGTCAATGTAAATTAAGTTAAAATCTCATCCAAATTGCAATAATAACATTAATTAACACATAAGCATCTCGATGTAGCTTATTTAGGCGTTGATTAAGCTTTAATTTCATTGGGGTGCTTGGAAGCAACTGTGTAGGCATAACCGCATAAGAGTGAGTGGGGATCGAGCTTTTGAGGCTTAGGGGTGTTCAATCAAGCCATGCTGGTAAAGCAACGTTAGAGGCTTGTTAGAAATCCTACTAGTTTGGCTGCTTATGTTATGAAAGATTTCTATTTTTCTAGTGGCAATTTTTTGGGGGCCAATTGTAAGTCTTCGGGTTCATTCGTTTGGCGGAGTTTTTTATAGGGTAGAGAACTCCTTAATTTGAGGTTTAGGTGGAGAATTGGCAGTGGGAGTTCAATGTATCTTTACAAGGATAGGTGGATCCCTCGGCCATATACTTTAAACCTTTTTCTCCTCTAGTTTTGGGTGTTGATGCTACGGTTAACATTATGAAAACTGCCTCGAGTGAGCGGAACATTGGCCTGTTGCACGAGTCTTTTTTTGATAGTGACGTGGAAGCAATTTTGAGCACTCTCCGAGTAGAGTTGGGACCAAAGACTCATTTTGTTGGCATTTTGATTCTAAAAGCATTTATTCAGTGAAGAGTAGTTATTGATTGGGGAAGTCTTTAGAGAGGAAGTGTGGTGGATCGGGTCTTTCTGATTCTTATTCCTGGTGGAAATTTTTGTAGCGATTCAACTTACCTTTGAAAATCCGGCTCTTTCTTTGGAGAGCTTGCCATCAGTGGCTACCTTGCTTGGTGAGTTCAGCTTGGCGTGGTATTCAGGTGGATGTGTTGTGTAAGTTGTGTGGGGAGGCTCCTAAAATGATTTTGCATGCGTTATGAGGCTGTTCTAAACTTAAAAATATTTGGCAGCAATCTGGTTTGATGTGCGATGTTGAGAGAGTTGATGCTCTTCCTTTCCTCGTTCTTCTTTTGTTGTGTCGTATGCGGTTGAGTGTGGTGGAAATGGAGTTGTTGGTTGCGTTGCTTTGGAGAATTTGGTTTCTTAGAAATCGAGGTGTGCATGGTAGTGCTATGTTACCTTCAAATGATGTTGTACGCTGGTTTAAGTCGTTTTTAAAGGATTTCCAATAAGCTAATTCATGTGCTTCTTTGTCCGATTTAGTTGTTTTAGGAGCAGCTAGGAGTGAGCTATTATGTTGGAAGCCACCTGTGTTGGGTAAGTTGAAAGTTAATGTTAATGTAGCTAGTGGGTTTAGGGTTGGTGGTGCGTGACCATGCGAGATTGGTCCTGAGTGCTGCTCCGCAAATTGTAAAGGTTGGGTTTGGCCCTGCTGTGGCTGAAGCTTCTGCTCTATTATTTGATCTTCACTTTGCTGTTGAAACTGGTCTTTCTTTTGCTGTGGTGGTGTCTGATTGTAGCTCTCTTGTTGCTGCTGTTAATTCTTCAGAGCCTCTGTTATCTGAAGTTGGGTTAATTGTGGGGGATATTCAAGCTTTGTTAGTTGAGTTCCCTCACTCGTTCGTAGTTATTGAGCCTAGGCAAACTAATAAGGTGGCAGATTCTCTTTCTAAATTTGCTATGATTCTAGATCTAGTTTGTTTTGGATTGATGATTTTCCTCTTTGTGTGGAGTTATTGGTTCTGGCTGATTTGTCAAAATAAGTTTTTTTTGGTTTCGTTTTGCTTTAATGTATTGCAATCTTTATATATATATATATATATATATATATATCATATCTTTATATTTAATTTGAAGTATATATTTTTTTGAGCAAATAATAACCAAGCCTCCTGAGATTTTTACTCTTGTACAAGCGAAAATAACATTTGAGTTTATCGAATTCTATCCAATTTAATAGCTGACTAGGTTTGACTGTAAAAAAGATAAAAATATTTCGAAAATAATATATAATATTATTAAAATTTATTAAAAAGTAAAAAATAAAATATAGTTAAGATAAACGGTGTAGCTCTTAATTATTATTTATTTTTTTATTTATTAAATTTTAATAATTTTATATATTCAAGTGATATTTTGATATTTTTTACAGTCATATATAATCAACTGTTAAATTAGATGAGATCAATAAACTCAAAAATTATTAAATTAGATGAGATTAATAAATTTAAAAATTATTTTTATTTATAGAGGAGTAAATCTCACAAGGCAAATGTTAGTTACTATGTTTTTTTAATAATAAAATGTTGACTCAATTGCTACAGCATATAAAACCGAACGAGCATAATTTCAATACGTCCCCCCAAATCACACATCTTTCGTTTAAATCACGTCTAGAGACTTGCAAAGTAAACGAGAGTCGTATATAAAATGCCTTCATATATTGAATGCAGCCTCGACTTTTGTATATAAAACAGATTGTCACGTGCAACAACGATGGCCTTTGCTTTTGTTCTTTTGACATGGCAGTTGAGAATGCTACATGTGTTCTTTTAGGATTTAAAATATATAATAAAAATTAAATAAAACTAATTATAAAATTCTTAAAAGTTCTCCACCAAATCTCTAATTAAAATTTTTTTAAAAAATATAAATAAATAAAATATCTCACATCATACTACAAACAATAAAAAAAACGAGAGAAATAAAATATGGTATGAAAAAGAGAGGAAAAAAAAGATGTGAGAGTAGAAGATGAAGATGAGGAGAAAAAAGAAAGAAAAAAAAGAAGAAGAAGAGATAGAGGAGACATGAGAGAGAAAAATATTTTTATTTTTTTA
This sequence comes from Xanthoceras sorbifolium, assembly GCA_003430845.1. NCBI lineage: Eukaryota > Viridiplantae > Streptophyta > Magnoliopsida > Sapindales > Sapindaceae > Xanthoceras > Xanthoceras sorbifolium. The sequence goes on from CM010613.1 coordinate 9,521,765, forward strand.
TTTTAAATTAAATTTTATTTAATATAAAAATATTTTAAGTATTTATTATGTTACAATTATCTTTTAATATTTAATGGTCAAATTTAACAGTTAAATAAAAATTTAATAAAAGGAAAAATTTTTAGGTATTTTTATAAATTACAGAAAATAAAAGAGAGAGAAAAAATTAGAAGGTGGAAAATAAAGAATAGCTCAAATACCGAAAGAATGGTTATATCCTTAAAAAAAATTTACCTGCTATATGCTTACTCGACTGATCCAATGGACAGCAATCCAAAATCTAGCAGATGGGCCAAGGCCCAGCTAGGTAGGGTTTTTGTAAACCTAGTAGACCTAAGTAAACAACTAGAAAGGACGGTGTAAGGAGATCTCTTCATTGTGTCGCCCGAAACCGCAGATATATTATTTGATTTCGACAGATTATGTTATATACTTGGATGGTAGCTTCAAATAAAAATGTGTATTTTATATTTTGGTAAGTCTACGTAAACTTTATGACATAAAAGTAAGTGTTTTCTACTTTTGTTTTCAAGAAAATAAAAAAGATTTTTATTTAGGTTTGTTGACAGAGAGCAGTATTAAATATATATTGCCAGCTCTGAGATTCGCATGAGTCTGTCAAAATCTAGTATGAGGATCTGTCTTGTACTATTCTCATAATCACATCAAATCAGAATCTCATCTCACCATTCTTTTTCAAATCCAACAAAACACTTCAACTATTCTGTTCTAAAAACTTACCACCAAAACTACACCTTTTGATTTCTTGTGTTATGTTAGAGGATGAGTTTACAATCTCTGCAAGAGGCAGCCAGGCAGGTAAAAAGTATCACTACAATGTAAATTTTAAAGACAGCTATATAATTTTTACTTTCTTATTTTTTATTTTCAAAAATTAGAAAATAGTAATATTTATAGTTTGGTGGTAATAAAATCTGTACACGAAGTTGGGTCCGGAATTATAAACCCTCATCAAAGTAAAAATAATTAAAAAAAAAAAGTTAAATAGTTAAGGAAGTTGGAGATGGGCCTTTGGAAATTTTCTTAAACAAGAAACATACCATAGCCCGGTACGGACTTAATTGGGCTAACCATATTGGATGAGCCCATATCATTACAACTACTACTTTAATGATCCAATAAAATAAAATGATGAGAATCCAATAAAATTTAAAACACAACAAAACATTTCTACAAGTTGGTAGATGGGCATTCTGAATGTTAGTTATCCACAAAATTTTCCTATAAAAACCACTGCACTACGTGACTTAACGATAAAGGACACTTATTCAACATCATAATGTCGTATTATTAATATCTTATATTTGAGTTGTCGCATCTCCAATTTTATTTAGAAGTGTGATTTTCAGTAGACTATGTCTGCATTACATACTATGATGATGTGTTTATATTATTTTTTATTTCCAAAATAAAATGTTGTTAGGGAATTAATTTAATTAGAGTTTACTGTTGAGGGGGAAAAAGGAATAAAAACAAAACAAATGTCAATATGAACCATTTAATGTATAGGTTGTGATGTTATTTTCATTCGAACTGTCATTTTAGATTGATTGTAGTTGTGGTTACTATCAATGGAATTATATTTATGGCACTCCATCCATCACTTTCTTTCTTTTTAACCGCACTCCAATCTGTCTTCAATCCAAAACTAAATATTTCTTTCATAAAAGTTATTTATCAATTGAATTAGATTGTACCTACAACATCATTGCAATTTTTTTTTTTTGCTTTTACTATTTATTGATAAATATTCATTAATAAAAATCTCTTTTCATGAAAAAAACTAGGAGAAATAGCCTTAGAAATGCTTCTTTTTTTTTTAAAATTTTTTTTTGTCTATGTTGTTTTTATCATTTTATTTAAGGGTGCGTTTGAGATTGCTGTAACTTGAGAAATAATCATTTATTTCATAAGTTGGGATAAAAAAAATATATTTGATAAACTTCTTAAAATCCGCTTATTTCGAAATATACTTCTCATATAATTAAAGGAAGACACATATTATAAAAAAAAACGGATTTTGAGAGTTTACTATTGTAGTGATAAAAAATAGTCAAAAGACTTAGATCTTTAAACCGGCCCAAATGAATAAGGTATGGCCCAAAGCAGACCCAAATAGACTATGAAGTCTATTTACTTGCTTACTGCTCGATTAGGTCAACAATGACTCAATAAAGTAATCCAAGTCAATAGTGACCCAGTCGCCCGTATCATCCCAACAGCTCTGAAATGACAGGGATTTCTAATATATCGAACCACGATTCTCTCGACTAATCTCAACGTTTACTACCCATATCCTACAAATACAAACCCAAGCTTCATAAACTAGGGGCAAGCGATTCTAGACAAAAAGTCATTATTTTGCTCAAAATGATTCAGCCTCCACTCGACATAGTCAATGACAAACTCCAAGCATTTTGTTTGACAGTATTCACATTAGTAGATTTTAGTCCCGTGCGTTCGACATATAAGCAATTATACTGAGCTCGATATTCAACGATTCCAGGTTAAACTTTCCTTTATTTCCTATTTTTCACTCAACTTCATCATTTAACTTGAGCGTCGGAGACTATTTGACAGGCACCACTCCGGTGTCCTAAAGAGTTTGACCACTTCAATCTCTTTTTACATGTTGTTGGCCCTACACTAATCCGAACCGAGATCCCTGGATCCTGCTAGTAGATTTCAGCATCTATAACTGTATATTCTTTTTATTTTAACTTATGAAATAAGTGATTATTTTTTAAGTTACAACAATCTCAAACGTATATTAAGAGGTTGTTTGTTTTTTCTACTTAAAATTTAATAAGTCTGAATTGAACCCATTAAATTCTTTTGTTTATTTTTTTAAGTGGTCAAACAACTTAAAAATACTAAAAAAAAAAACCTTAAAAAAAGAGTAACAAATCTTGACTTTTTACTTAATTGCAAATCACTTAAATATATTTATACTACCAAAATTATCCTCTTAAATATAATATATTTTCAGTTTTATTTAATTTTATATCACATAATTTTATTTCTTTTACCCTATTTCTTTTCACATACGGTTTTATTAAAAAAAAAAAAAAAAACTCTAATCACTTCTCATCCTCAAAGTTTTTTTGAATCGAAAGATTGATTTATCTCCGTGCAAAATTTCGGTAAAAATCATTTTTTTTTATCGAACTACTTATGCTCTATAAGTTTATTATTTGTAATGAAAAATTATAACTTTATTTGTGATGTATACATTAATTTTAGTATTGCATTACTAGCAAGTATATTATTGTTTATAATTGTGATTGAATGTAATAATTATGCTAAAATTTGAGGTATCGGTCTCAACTCATAAGATAAAAATTATTTTTTAATATAATTATTTATTATATTTTCATACTGGATAAAATCTTATTAATATATACATAAAAATGCTTTAGGATTTATTAAATTATTTAGTTTTAGTTGTTTGTATTATAGCATATAAATATATAACAATTAATAGTAATTAGGGTATAAATGTCAAATTATCTGTTTTCAGACATTTTTATTTTTAAAAAATAATTAAGTTGACACCATATTTAGTGGTTTGAAAAAAAAAAATATCATTCAGGTTTTAAATTTCGGTCACCATTCAATCTTCAGTAAAATTTAGGACTGTTCAGTCTTAAAACAAAAAAAAAAAAGGATCCCTAAATATATTTATATTTTAAGATAAAAAATGGACGGGTGATTTCATTGATATATTTGTGGCATATTTTTAACTTGTCTCCATGACTGAAAAATGGCTTGTTTGGAATTTTATTTGGCATTACGGAAAATGTTCTTATATAGTCAAAAATTTGTTTATATATAGTGTTTAGAAAACAAATGAAAATGCTTTTGAATTAAAATAGGGATATTATCATAATCAACCCTGTAATTTAATGTATTAGTTAAAATTTCTCCTTAATTTCATTTTTCACTAAAATCTCTCCTTTAGTATAACAAAATAATCAAAACACCATTTATGCTTTTACTGATCCATTAAAAAAAAATTTATTTGGGCGTAAGGTTATTAAGGGTAAAATAGTAAATGAACAACGAATAATATACATACATATTTTTAAATGAAATAAAAATTATTTTGAAATGTAAAATTAAAATAATATAAAACTAATATTAAAAAAATAAATTTTTTATCTCTCTCTTCTTCCACTCTTTCCCCATTTCTCTATTTCTCACCATCTCTCTTCTCTCTCTCCCTCTCTAACATTTCTCTTTCTCTTCTCTATTTAAAAGCTCTCAAAACGTTAGTATAATTAACGAAAAGATAGTTTGAGGAAAAATAGAACTAGAGCGAGGTTATAACTAATAAATTAAACTAGTGGGGGATTATGATAATATCCTTAAAAATTAATAGTATACTGCTAGAATATGTTGGTATGTACTTGGATTTTATTGACACATTATATTAGACTGCATTGTATTGGATTAGATTGCATTACATTGTATTGAACAAGTATTATTTTTAATACAAATTTATGTTTGGTGATGAACTGTATTATATTGTATTAAATGTTTGGTATTCGATTGTATTGTTTTGCATTGTATTTTGTTAAATAATAATAAAAAATAATACTATTATTTTATAAGTTAATAATTTATTTTAAATATCCTTAACATGTATAAATAAATAAATAACTTTAAATAAATACCTAAAAACAAAATAAATATTATTATTATAAATAAAATAAATGTTTCCAACAGTTAAATGATAACCATTCCATTTTCATTTTATTGTTGATTTTTAATATTACGTAAAAATTGGTTTATTTGGATTGAGCTCGTTTAATTTATTTTTAATAGTATATTTAATTGATTTGTCTAAAAATTAGTAAAAGATATGCCACAGCAGAATAATTTGTAGCCTCATTAGAATTTAAATTGATTTATTTAGATTGAGTTGATTTAAGTTGTCAAAAAAAAATAAAATTTTATTTTATTGGTCCACAAAATAAAAATTAATAAAAATTCAACAGTTGACCTACAAAAATTCAGGTCAAACTATGGGCTAACTAATTGCATTAAATTAAGGAAGGGTAAAACCCGTAAATTTTACAGGCCAAGGTTAAACCTGCACTGGAAGCCCATATAAAGAATTTAGGACTATATTGATCATTTTTTAAATTTGCGGGCTTTTGTGGGTTTGGATACGGGACAAGTTTAAATCTTTATTTTGCCAAGCTTAAACTTAAGTGCTAGTTGGAAGCATATTCACATACATGTGCATACACAAAATTTTCTTCTCAGTGCACAGTAATATTATAAAGTCAATTTCAGTCTGATTTTTAATTTTAATCGGTTCAAACATGTTAAGCAAAATGAAAATTGAATTAAACCGGTTTAATTTTGATTTTGATATTGGAAAACGTAACCAAACCGAGTAAACACTTCAAATATGTACTTATATTTTTTTAATTAAATATATGCAATATTTTTTTAATTTCTTTTCCTAAATCTAATGCGTATTGCCACTTATATATGTAAGGCCTAAGGGGAAGAAGCATTGGTGATCTAGCACTGTATCAACCAATAGAGTGAGCTCACACCAGATTAACTAGTAGACTAGTAGTGTGGTAGTCCTACCTTCGTGGTGGAGACTTGGGTGTGGTTAAGTCAAAGTTGAAACGTGGGTGGGAGGACAAGGTCGAGTCCCTCAGGTGTCGTTGGGGAAAATTGTTGGCCTTAGAGTAGCTACAGTGCACCATATATAAGACTCAAATTTATAGATACATTTTAAAAGGGATCTACATTGCTCCACAATAAATCTTCAAATAGAAAATTCATTTATAGGGTTCACACATTTAGACTCAAATGATTAATAATTATTGGGCCCAATGAGAGTGTGTGTGTGTATATATTATATTTTAATTATAATATATAATTATAAATTTAAATAATTATATATATAATAAAAAATTATTTTAATAAACTTAAATAATTTGAATGATAACAATAATTTTTTTTATAAATCTAAGTTTTTATAATATGTATAGTTATGTAAAATTATAAATTTAATTGATATTTAAATTTTAATATTAATTATGTATATTATTGAATTAAAATGTAAAAAAATTATAAAAATTAATAGTATTTAGTTTGTTAAATAATTATTGCTATTTAAAATATATTATATAATTTATAATATATATATATATAATATTTTAATGAAGATTAATGATTGTTTAGAAAAAAGTTAAAAAGTAAATCAAATTTATCATTTTCAATTTAGTTGCATTGTGGAAAAAAAAGACCTATTATAATATGATTCAAATGGAAAGATCTATTTTTTAAAAATAAGATCTAAAATTGATGAGGTGGCACATAGTGGGTCTTGTTATTTAGGTCTTGCATTGTGGATGCTCTTATGGAGGACCAACTATTGTTAGCCTTACGGAGGACAAATGTACCACCATCTGAAATATGGATGTATGAAATAAATTGTTTAATAGTCATGAAATAAATTGTTTAATATTCATTCTCCGCTTATTAATTGGTTTTCATAGATATATGTCAACTCTTTTTTTATTTTTGTTCTTTTTCAAAACTCCATGATTAAGCGTACTCAAGTGGTATAAATCTAAAAATGGGTGATCCATAGGAAGTTATGCAAACACCTTGATCCAACATATATCTTTTTGAGAAAAAAAATATAACTCAACATGATTATAAGTTTATAGCATTTGAATTGATCAAATTGAGATATTTATCAAAATGTGTACTGCAATTTTTTTTTGTCTTAAGTATTTTATTTTTTGGATTGTAAGTTAAAGATTATTGGCTGATGTATAGAAGGCTTAAAAAACATATTTCATGGATCTGGAAGCCCAAAACAGAAGGCCCATATAGTCCATAAAGTTGAAATATATATATATATATATATATTAAAAAAAAAAATTTAGAAGGCTCAAAACTATATATTGAACAACTGAACCTAATCAATCATTTTCATTTGAACCTAATCAATCATTTTCATTTCAGTTGGATTCAATATATATTATAAGGTTCAAACACATTCAAGAAAATGAAAGCCAAATATTTCACGATTTAATTTGGTTTTTCTCAAAACTGCATCAAATTGAACTATGCTCACCTTTATATATAGGTCTTATTCGGTAAGAATTCTATACGTTTTTTCGTGTGAGATCTTGGTTTATCAGATGCAATAAACAATTTTGTAGTGTTACACAACGTTTTATCAAATATGATAAATTATCCACGAAAAAACATGTTGAATCCCGCATATGATAATATATATATATTCTCAAGTAAGAGGTTTCTTAATTTAAAATTTATGAGGACATTGATGTAATTTAATGAGATATTTTTTATGGAAAATAAAAACAATGAAATATATTTGTAAAAGAAATTTAATTTTTTTTCAAATATAAAAACAATTTTGTTCTTTTTTCCTATATTTCATTTAATTTAATGCTTCATATTAAAAAAAAATACTTTGAATTTCTTTTTACAAATATATTTTATTGTTATTATTGTACATAAAAAAATCACATCAAATTTTTTTGAATTTCATTAAGATTCTTATAAATGTTAACATAAGAATCCCTCACTAAAGAACCATTGTAATATATATATACACACGATAACTCTAGACTTATTTTGTCATTAATTGGGAGACTGAATAAAAATTACACAATACATGTGAGAAAACAAAGCCATGTATAATATAACTTCTCTACTTTAATACTCACTTTCTTATAAAATAAATTTTATTGGTGCCAATTTGTAACAAGGAGATAAATTAATAATTTCGATTAAATTATGAGATAATATATTTATAAAATTTCTTTGTAAAGGATATATGATCCTACTCATTTCATATATTAATAATTTAAAAGGTAAATATATGTTTGACTATAATGTTTTCTTAATCTAATTTTGCTTTTTTTTTTTCTTCTTCCCAAAATTCAAATCTAGTTGGATCTCATATCTAATTTTCGTAATAAACATAAAAGTTTTGGAATAAATACCCGTATTGCAACAAGAAATCATTTAGTGTCCTGCTTTGGGTGATTCCTTGTGTGTAATACTGATTAAATGAGTAAAATCATGTTTTGCAGCGAATTTTTGGTGGGGTGGCTCTCAATCTAAAAAACGTATCCATTAATGTTCTTGGAAGAAGCTTTGTCTTAATAAATCGGAGGGTAGTTTGGTTTTTCGTAACCTTGAGATGTTTAATAAAGCACTTCTAGCTAAACAAGTTTGGAGGATGATTATTTCGCCAAATAGTTCGGGTTCGGGTTCGTTAATGTGGAGAAGCCTGTTATAGGGTCAAGAACTTGTTAATCAAGGTTCTCGTTGGCGTATTAGGAATGGTTCGACAGTTTCAATTTTCCATGATAATTGGATTCCTCGTCCAAAGCTTTTTAGAATTGTGCCTCTCTCGTGTTTTGTCCATTCAGCTTTAGTTTGCTAAAGCTGTCTTTGGGTTCTTAGAATGCTCCCCTGATTCAAAATTCTTTTCTTATGGAAGATGTGCAGGTAATTCTTGCTTTACCTACGGGTCGTCCAGGTAGTGAAGATTCACTCTTTTAACATTATAATGTGCTTGGAAATTTTAATGTGAAAAGTAGTTATTGGGTATGAATGTGTAATATCTCTTGAGCTAGGGGTTCAGGTTTATATTCTGCTGAATCTTAGTGGAAAACTTTTTAGAGGATTAATATTCCCTCTAAAGTTAAGATTTTCATATGAAGAGTGTGCAATGGGTGGCTTCCTTCTAATGCTGTTCTTGCTGATAGAAAGATGTTTGTTAACTCGGTGTGCCCTATCTGCAGATGTGCCTCTAAAACAATTGGGCATACTTTGTGGTTCTGCAAGTCTTTTAAAGAAGTGAGAAAATCATGGCTGGTATCTCGGGCCTCATCTGTTCGTAATTTAGAGGATTTTTTTTTATTTTATGTTGAGCTGTTTTTCACAATTTCAAATTTCAGAGATGGAAGAGCTGATTATGATTCTTTGGCTCATTTGGTTTTGTCGGAATCGCTTTGTTCATTCAGGTCACCTGCTTTCCTCGGATGGTCGAAGTCATTTATTTGTGATTTTCAACAGGCAGCCTATGTTCCTCGTGTGAGTTTTTCCCTTCCTAGGGGCTCTCTTTCTTGGACCGCTCCTCCAGTTGATGTGTTTAAAATTAATTCTGATGCTGTTGTAAGTTTGAAGTCGAATCTAACAGGTTCAAGTATTATTATTACAGATTTTTCAGGGGCTGTTATGTTGTCTTCTGCTTAGGGTTTTAGATCGGTTTACTCGTCATTAGTTACGGAAGCTTTAACCGTCAAACGCGGGATCGAATTGGCTGTGGAAGCTGGTCTCTCCCCCCTTATCGTTGAGTCTGATGTAAAGGTTCTGGTGAACATCTTGGTATCTAGAACTAGCCCTTTGTCTGAAGTTGGTATTATTGTGGAGGCTATTCTTCCATTTCTCAATGATCTTTAAGTTCAATATGTGGTTTTTGTTCCTAGATTAGCTAACAAGTATGCTGTTTCTTTAGCTAAATATGATCTTTCTCTAAAGGAAGAATTTATTTGGTTGGAGGATTCTTCAAGTTGTATTTCAGATTTGGTCCAGGAGGAGTCTTCTGGGTTGCTATAATCTTGTTGGCTTTCTCTTATATATTTCCATCTTTCAAAAAAAAAAAAAAAGAAGGAGTAATTACAGCGAACTTACTTGAGGTTTGCCATTTTACAGGCGAAAACAACTTTATAAAAAATTGATGACGAACCCCCTGCCGTTACCGTTGACCGTTTTAAAAGTTTAAAAATACCAAAATACCCCTAATTAAAAAAAAAGGACAAATTACAGCGAATCTACCTGAGATTTGCCATTTTACAATGGGAAACAACTTTATAGAAAATTGACAGCCAACCCCCCTGTCGTTACCGTTAACCGTTTTAAAAGTTCAAAGAGACCAAAATACCCCTAATTAAAAAAATTAAAAATTTAAAAAATAAAATGGTGAATTGCACTAAAGTTTCTCTTATATTTTTTTTATAAAAATAAAAACAATAAAATTTTTTTAATGGATCTCCATTGTTTATCAATGTTGATGGACGATGAAGATCATATTAAAAAAATAACAATTATAAAAATAAAAAAATAAAAAATAAATTTTGGTTGGATGGAGATGGAGATTCAATCTCCAGATTGGATCTCGCCATCCATCAAGATGAACAGTGAAAATCCAATCTGAAAATTGGATCTCCATTAAGATCAAGAAAAAATTGAAAAAGTAAAACATTCATCGCTGGAGATTGGTTCTATTGAGTAATTAATTATTTTTTTTATGCTGATGGAGATCCAATTTTCAGATTGAATCTCCACCATCCATCAATTCTGATGGACGATCGAATTTAATTGTAGTGCAATTCTATTGTTTTATTGTTTTTAATTTTATTGTTTAAATTAAATTTAATTTGTCCTTTTTAATTTTTTTTTTTAAAAAAAGAGAAACTTTAGTGCAATTCATATTTTTTTAATTAGGGGTATTTTGGTATTTTTAAACTTTTAAAATGGTCAACGTTTATCTTTAATGGTTAACGGTAACGACAGAGGGGTTCGCTGTCAATTTTTCATAAAGTTGTTTCTGCCTGTAAAATGACAAACCTTAGGTGGGTTCGCTGTAATTTGTTCTTTTTTAATTAGGGGTATTTTAGTATTTTTGAACTTTTAAAACGGTCTACGATTATCTTTAACAGTCAACGGTAACAACAAGGGGGTTCGCTATCAATTTTTTATAAAGTTGGTTTCGCCTGTAAAATAACAAATCTTAGGTAGATTCGCTGTAATTTTTTCAAAAAAAAAAATTATCAAATAATTATTTAATTAATAGATTAGATATGATTCCAAAATTATTATTTTGAAGAACCGTATAGATTGTTTATTTTATTAATTTTTATTCATTGTAAAGGATCTTTTTAAGTCTCTTGTATTATATTTACTTTTACTTATGACATATTCTTAGTTTTGCCTGCGTCTATACACCCAAGTCGGTAACAAAAAGGGTTAATTGCACTAATATCCCCTGTTGAATGACGTTATTGCACTCGCTGATATGTTTTTCGTTTATTGCACAAACCACCCTTCAATTTCGTTGACTTAATCGTTGACAAACAATCAAATTGACGGTAAGTTACTGTAGCAAAGGCAAAATTGTTTTTTTTCCATAAACCATTAAAATAATTCTAGATTTTTTTTTTCCACCTTTCCCTCATTCTTCCAGATTTTTATTTCCAAGTTTTTTTTCTAGATTTCTTATTAACTAAACAAAAAATAAAACCTTACATTTTTTCCAGATTTTTTTTCCCAATTTGTTAATATTTTTTCTTGCATTTCTCATGAATCAAATATAAAACAAAATCAGTTTTTATATAAAATTATATATATAAAAAATAAAAGTAATTCAAGATTTTCAGATTTCTTCTTCTTCTTCTTCTTCTTCTTCTCCTCCTCCTCTTTCAACCAAATAAATTCATTCATTCATTCTTCTCCTTCTTCAACCAAACAAATTCATCCAAAGAGCAAAATTTCTTCTTCTTCTTCTTCTTCTTCTCCTCCTCTCCTCTTTCAACCAAATAAATTCATTCATTCATTCTTCTCCTTCTTCAACCAAAAAAATTCATCCAAAGAGCAAAATAAATTAGAAAACCAGGTGAATGACCTAGAAGCTGAACCCAGATGTGGTTCAATCCATTTTTCAATACAACCAGGTGAATGACCCCAATCGCCTCCTCAGTTTCTTTGAATGGGTCAATTTCCAAATTCTCATCTTCCCCAATCAATCCTTAACCACCAGTTAATCCACCTAAAAACAACTAAAAACCAAATCATAACCACAACCACAATAAAAAAAAAAAAAAAATTTTTGAATGCAGAGGTGGAGCAGATTTGCTCCACCTGCAGATGGAGAGGCGCTCCATATGCGCGCAGATGGAATGTCACTCCATCGCCGATGGAGCGAGAATGGAGCGGCACTCCATCGCCGCTCCATTTGGTTCTAGAGTATTTTGTGTTTTTTTTTTCAAAGTAAAGGAAGAAGAAGAAGGCAAAAGAATCTGAAAAAAAAAAAAAGCAACAAAAATGAAGAAGAAGGGAAGAAGAATCTGTAACAAAATGAAGAACAAAGAAGAAGAAGATTTTAGAAAAAAGGAAGAAAAAAATATTATTTTTATATAATTAAAATATTATATAATTATTAAAAATAATAAATTATTAAATAGAAATAGAAATAAAATAAGATAGTAAGGGTATTTTGGTCACTGTGTTAAAATAGTTAATTTGACCGTCAGTCAACGGTTAGGTCAACGAAATCGAAGGGTGATTTGTGCAATAAACGAAAAACTTGTCAGTGAGTGCAATAACGCCATTCAACAAGGGTGTTAATGTAATTAACCCAAACAAAAATCATGCACAACACGTGAGAAAACGAAGCCACATATGGATTGTATATCTCTGATATTCTACAGACTCTATGGATCCGTTTGTTGCATGGGTTTAACTTGGGATTGGACAATTTTTTGTCCAATCCCTTGTTTGGCCCATGCAACTACATTGGATAAATATATCCAGATGACTATTTTAACCCACTCAAATAGAATAAAACAAACCTCTCGAACAGGTGGGTTAAAATTATCCATCCACCTCGCAAGACGACAACAACACCAGCTAGATGAGCAATAATTTGGTAGCTTTTGCCCCTGGCGACGACGACGAGGAAGACCCATTTTAAGGATTCTAAAAACGACGTCATCCGGAGCCCGAAGAATTAGAGGAAGCAGCAATGTTGTTGCGGGCCTTCGATGCTGGCCACTTCGACGCTGATGGAGGCGCAGGAGTTCGGAGAGATGATAGAGCACGTCGACGAACAATTCGGTCATTGATGGGTTGAAGAGAGGGTCTCAGGTGAGTACTTTCTTTTGAATCTCTCGAAAATTTTGTATCTTGATTGTTTAAGATGGATTTGTGGATACTGGGAGGTTGTTGATGGCTGTGGACGTGTAATATGCAATTTTTTTTAATCTTACCTTACGTTACACCAAACATAGGACAACTTTTAAATTTATCCCATCCAATCCCATATAAATTATTCAATCCTATCTCGTACAACAAACGAGGCCTATATGATTTGTTTTAAGTCCTGTATTAAATTTGCCTTCTTTTTATGGCACGTTCTTTGTTAAGGTCATGCATATACGATTGGACCAATAACATCACACTATATAATATAAATCATCACTTCTAATGTTTTGGTCTAGGTTGTACCACTAAACAAAATCATGCATGTTGATGATTTGCACGTAATAATTTCCTTATATACCTAATTCATTTTTTTCTTATACCATAACGCTATATTTATTCTCACACACATCATGCACCAGAAGTGAGTAAACAAAGCTTTATACTGATTGTTTAATTTATTAATTTTCTGCCTATTATATATGGTATGTTTACATTTATTGTATTATATTTACCTTATTTTTATGGCATATTCAGTTTTATACCCAAGTACATATGTCTAGACCAAAAATATGATCTGCCATATGGTATGAGTATCCAATCAAACGAGACTAGGTTCATTTTTCCCCCCTTATATACCATAACCCCAGATGTATTCTCAAAATTGTTTTGAATTCGGACAAACATCATGCACAACATGTGAGCAAATGAAGCCAAATATAGATTGTTCAATTTATTTATTTTCTACCCACTGTATATGGTTATTTTACGTTTATTAATGTATTAAATTTACCTTTTTTTATGGTATATTTATCCTTATATCCAATTACATACGCCTGGATTAGTAACATCATATTATATGGTATAAATCTCCAATCAAATGACACACTTATACCACACCTCATAATATTAGTGGATCAGACGTATGCACTCAAATGTAAAAGAATATCTCTACTCAAACATACCATATTCTTGAATTTTATAGTAAATGTATATTCTTACCATAATAAGATTAAAAATATCTTGAACTTTTAAGGGCAATGTTTGGCACATTATAAAATCTAGGGTTAATTACACTAGCACCCCTGTTGAATGGTATTATTGCATTCGTTGGCAAGTTTTTCGTTTATTGTACAAACCATCCCTCAATTTTGTTGACTTAATCGTTGACTCACGGTCAAATTAATATTTTGATAAAAAAGACCATTCTACCCATAATATTTTAATTTATTTCTATTTTATTCAATAAATTATTATCTTTAATAATTATATAAAAAATAATCTATAACCAGATTCATTAACTAAATCACCACCTTCATCATCAATTCCAGATTTTTTTTATCCAGATTCATCACCAATCAAATCACTTCAATCCCAAATTTTTTTACCCAGATTCATCATCAACCAAATTATTTCAATTCTAGATTTTTTTTTAACCCATATTCATCATCAACCAAATTACCATCCAAACTTTTTTTCATCATCAACTTAACCCAGAATTTTTTTACCCAGATTCATCTTCCTTTCTTTTCTTCTTCTTCTTGTTTTTTTTTTTCCAGAAAACCTCTGTGATGGTTTCCATCGCAGATGGATCTCTCATCTGCGATGGTCTCCATCACAGATGGATCTCTCATCAGCGATAGAGTCCATCGTAGATGGAGCTTCCATCTGCAATGGATTTGAGATGGACTCCATTGCAGATCTGCGATGGAGTTGAAGGGGAGGAATTTGAGGGTTTGGGAAGAGAATGTGAGGGGGGAGAAGTGGAATCGAAGGAGGGAATGCAAGGGCTGGCCAGATAAAGCGAAAGCAGAATTGGAGGGAGAGAAGATGGTGAGAGATTTTGTGGTGGAAGGTGGTGGAGCGATTCTGTGGAAAAAAAACGAAGAAGAAAAAGCATGGAAGAAGAAAAAAAAAATAAAAAAAAAAGAGAGATGGTTACAGATTTCTGGAACCATTATCTTTATTTTTTTTTTTTAAGTAATGGGTCAGATGAGATCTGGTCCATTATTTTTTTTAAGGGTTTTTTTAATTATGTTTTTATTATATTTTAATTATTTTAATGGTTTATTGAGAAAAGGACAATTTTACCCTTACTACAGTAACTTACCATTAATTTGACTGTGAGTCAACGGTTAAGTCAATGAAATCGAGGAATGGTTTGTGCAATAAACGGAAAACTTGTCAGCGAGTGCAATAATGCCATTCAACAGGGGATGTTAGTGCAATTAACCCTAAAATCTAATTCAATCCTATGTTTGATTTCTCTAACTCTTTAGTCCTACTTTGACGAGACTCATTAAGCATGTTTTTATTTTTTATTTTTTAAATTTTCTTATTTAATTATTGTTATATAAAATATTTTATTTATTTAATATATTTTAAAAAGTAATATATTTTAATATTAATAAATAAATAAATATTATTGTGTTACATATTTAAATATTTTATTTTAATAGAAAATAATTTTTAAACTAAATTTAAGATAAATAATTTTATTTTTAAATTTTTATTTAATATTAATTTAATCTAATTTTATATTAATCAATCTCACACTATATAAAATATAAAAAATAACTATATTTTGTCCAATCTCATACTACACTAAACAAAATATAGGACTTTTATTTATAAATAATTTGAAAATATTTATATTTATTTTAAATAATTTTATTTCTTATAAAATAATTTTATTTTAATCCAATTTCGAATCTTTTGAATAATGTACAAATATATAACAATCATTTTCTCAAAATAATAAATCCATCAATCACTAGATTAGAGAGAAAACTATTTATATTAATTATTTAAATGTGTGTTGAGAAACTTTTTCCGAAACGGTGCGTTTGGTTCGACAAGAAACCAAAGGAATTTGTTCTAATAAAACAATAATTACAAAGAGAAAATATATATTAAAAAATCAAAGCACTTATATTTTTCCTATCGATCCGTTGTAGCTCTCAAAGCGTCTCTGCAATCGGGGAGAGAGAGTCTCAGAAGAAGAAACAGTGAAAACAGAACGAAAGATCCACATCCACATCAGCATCGTCGTCGTCGAACTAACAGGTAATAAAAAAGAGCATTGAAACAAATCTTCTCAATCTCTGTAGAAAAGACATTTCGCGAATTTGAAGCCACGTGTGAGTTGCAGTTTCGCTATCATTTACTTGTTTAATGAATTGTGAAGAAAAAATAAATTCTGTTGGGTTGTCACTTTTAACGAATCCACACTCTTCACCAAACAAATTAAAAAAATCGAATGAATTCCATATCACACGCACACACATTCGACTTTATATTATGTGCTTTTGCTTTGAGTGTAAAATTTCTATATGCAATGTGTGATTTCAACGTTGCATTTCCCAATTGAGATCCCTGTAATTTTTTTCGATTTGGGTTTTATTTATTTATTTATTATTATTATTGTTGTTGTTGTTGCATTCAATTATGTTTGAGGTTTGATGTGTTGAGTGATGTAGTGTATTGCAAATTGCGAATTGTGTTTCAGGATTGTTTTTTGAGCCCAATATAAGGGCTTTATAGACACCCATTTGGGCAAATTGAAGTGGGTGTTGAAGAATGTGGAGATATTTGGGTTGAGTTGTGATGTGTTTGATTTGTCTATCAAGTGTTTGCAAATATGGATGATTTGGCTGGTTTACATGAGGCAGCGGGGTCAAGATTTAGTCAGCTGGAGTTGATCGGAAGAGGATCGTTCGGGGATGTCTATAAAGCGTAAGTGTTTTGATTGGTGTTATCTGTTATGCAATTTTGATGCATGTTAATCTTTTCTTGTTTACATTTTTAATGGTACTGTTGGTGTATGTAATAGTTGTATGAAAAAAAAAAAAAGCTTGAATGATGATACGTGTTTTAACGGTTAACTGGCATTTGTTGCTTTTGGAAATTAAAACCTTTTGGTGTATTGTAGATTTTGGAAAATGTTGTTTGACATTGGCATCTTTGCTATTCTCTTAGTGCCAGGTGAAGGGAAGTTTTTTGCTGCTAGTATTATCAAACTTCTTTAAATTGCTGAAACTGGGTTTGGAGTTAATTAGTACTTGGAAATTGGATTAAAATTAAATGGTAGTTCATCACTTGGAATACTTGATTGGGCATTTGGCTTGTGTGATTGGCCGTTTTATTCTGGGGATCGGATGATTGGATTTGAAATGATCACATTTTATTAACTCTAGTTACTTCTGTTATGAGCTTAGAGAAATTTACTATAATGTGTATTGGTAGTATTCTTAGAGTTAAACCACTGGTTACTTCAGTATAGTTGAATCAGTCACACTAATTTAGGTCACGCCATATAGTAGCTAGTGAATTCTATGGAAGTCATTAAATAGTCGGACGAACCAGTTCATGTAACAAGGATGTAACTGCTGGATTATGTATTCTTTTAGTTTTACTTTTCTAGAAACTAGATTTTGATTTGATTTAACGGTGGTTGCAAATGATAAACTTACTAGAAAATCATGTTTCGATATCTGTAGCTGGGATTACATGGATAGTTCAGTGACTGGATCCAAAAGAACATAGAAAAAAAATTACTAGAAAGAGGAAAAAAAAAAAAAAAAAAAACTTGTTGACATCCATGTGATGTATTGCCATAGTAAATTTGTCAAAGTTGGTCACAAGAATCTTAATTTAGTTTGCTAATTACAAAGAATTCTTATGTGGCCTAGATGTCATGAATTGTCATTTCAAGAAGACAGGACCTCAATACACAATATGGTTGTTAGTAAATGTCTAGGCCATATCATAGACATTTGAAACAGTGATCCATTATATCATAGAGAGAAAACAACTTGTTGTTTGTGTTCCAAGGCATCAAAGTAGACTTTGTCATACTTAACATGAATAACTAGAAGCCTGTTGGAGGTCTAAATTATAATTTAGTGAATCAATAATCTTCTGAATACAACAAATGTGACATAATTCATATTACATTTTGGGCATTTTTACAGCTTTGTCATTCATTGTTAAAACATTGCGTAGACCAATGTGGACAATCATGCTGCATGCAGTTATGATCCCTTATTTGTTTGTGTGGGTTAAAAAGTTAATATACTTGTCATATCCTGAAAATATGTCCCAAACCATGATTAGCTTTGCTATAAAATAAGTTTAAATTATAATTTTAATGTCAAGGAACAAGCTATCTACGCATTTTTGATAAATGCATTTATTGTATGCAATGAAACTAATATTTAACCATAAACAGAGAATATAGAATTTGAAACTTGGGAAGTGATAGTCTCTAAGCATTGTCGGCAGATGGTTTTGGTGAGCTTGTGCCATTGTCCATCTTCTGTTATAGATTCTGACCCAGGTACTTGGGGGATTTTGAATTAGCCTGGTATTATTGGATTTGCTTTTGCAGCATAAGGCCTCCTAAGTCTATAAGAAAAGCAGGAAGATTGTAATAGTGACTCAATCCATTTTACTTCCATAATATTTTGCATGCTTTGTTGAGCGGTATTGATACTTAGGAAATACTTAATGATTTGTTAGTAAAACTTGGAATTAATAGGAAGATAAATGCAAAAGTAGGTCACGTGTGGGAGTAAACTTTTTAATCAAAGCACTAAGAGGTCCAAATTGTGAATTTGATGTTAGAAACATTTGTGAAGTATGATTAGTATCTTAGGTCACTATTTTACTAATTATCCAAGTGTGCTGGATAACATTTATGCTGTTTAATGTGATTTAAGGGGAGAGCAGTTTTCCTGAACCATTGATACGCTACTCTAATAGATTGGTGCATGCTATCATATAACTATGTGCCGCCTGTTAGATAGTTGTTTTTAATATGTTTTCTGTTTAATGATTATTTTAATCTAAAGATCATTTCTGTACCGAGCTGGCGGTCTCTGATGCGTTTGCTGATTTTCAGGTTTGATAAGGATCTTAATAAAGAAGTTGCTATTAAAGTTATTGATTTGGAAGAATCGTAAGTATATATTATTCTATGTTCCATATTGTACTAATTGGAATTAGATGCTTTCAATTGGATATGGAGTACTTCTTTTATTGTCTTAAGTTCTTTTTGCTTTTAGGAGCAGTCGAACAGCATGATGCACATTTGGAAATACTTTTTTTGATATATCTGTAGGTTAGAAGGAAATACCCAGGGTCAATTAACAGAATTGATACCATAAGATTTTGAGACGTACAGTAAAGAAAGATTTGTTATGTGATGTGGACATTATAAAAACCTGTTAAGTAGTTGTATATGTTTTGAAATTGGCTTCAGAATGTGTCCAGTACCTTTCGGTTGCATATGCAAATGGTGCTGTGACTAGTAAAAAGGACACTATTTATGGTTCAGTGGATTCAATTATGTTAAATCCTTCTACCTGCCATGTGTACTGAAATTTAAGCTGAAGTAACAATTATTCATGTCAATCCACTATCAAGTACATGATCAAGTTTCTGAGTGGAGTTTACAACTTCCTCAATTGTGTCCCCTGAAAGTGTACCATTTCTATGAACCCAAAACTATATAGCTAATCTCGTGTAGTTGTTAACCCTTTTGGTTTCATAATGGCCTTTAGAAATCCCTTTCCAGCCGGTAATATATACATATATATACACACACACACACACACACATATGTAATTATGTATATATGTATTTATACGAAACTCATGTTATTGTACTAGCAATTTGAGCTGTTTGGAGCATATTACAAGCTCCTTTCATCTACTCGATATTTGTGTTATTAATGCTCCATACCTTGTTTTAATATTTTTTCTGCAGAGAGGATGAGATTGAGGACATCCAGAAGGTACTTAAAATACTTTAGTCAACAGGCTTGCTATTGATGCAATGATTAATTGTTTAGGTTGCTCATATCTATTATTTTGTGTCAGGAAATTTCTGTTTTGTCACAATGTCGATCTCCATATATCACTGAGTATTATGGCTCTTATCTCCAGCAGACGAAACTATGGATTATAATGGAATACATGGCCGGTGGCTCTGTTGCTGACCTAGTAGGTTACCTCAATACTTGCTTCTACTTGTTCAATGCATGAGAGGTTATTTTTTCTTTTAACAATTTGTGGGTTAGTGATAAATGCGGTCTTTTATTTTTGTAAATGACATTATTTTAGCTTGGTTTGTGTAGTAAATATGATTATTTTTGGTCAGTATTGCTCATTCAAGGTTTGGAGTAAAGTTGCTTTGAGAAACTTTATAGGCATGTTATAATTTAGGGCGCGTTTACTAATCAGGAATCCTAATGAGAGATAAGAAACTTAATTCATGATTTATGATTACGATGTTTATTAAAAACGGTTGGGAATCAAGTTACGTGAACCTCACACTCAAATCAGAAATGAAGTTCCTACTGGAAAATGGAACTTGATTTTCCCCTCCCACCTAGGAATTAAGTTTCCTTTCCTGATTCCTTTTCCAATGGGACTTGATTCCCTTTAATTTTTATTCCCGATTAATAAACGCGTGCTTGGTCTGTTACTACTGTAAATGTTGAGATGATAAACAACAATAAATAATAATAAAAGAAAAGCTCTGTGGCTCATTCCATACTCTGTATGTCAGCTTACTATGTATTAGTTTTGATACTATAGGGTAGAATTATTGAAGGGCTTTCTTTTTGATGGTTTTGGTGTTAGTATCTTCAGCATTTTGCAAGGCTTAGGATCGTTTTCAGTTGCTTTCTTTTGTCTGATTTTGGTGTACTTATCTGTTCGACTTCGATTGGAAAATGAATTGAGCTTGAAGTTGCCTTAGTGTTTATTTTTTTTAATTGTCCTTTAGAATATCAGTAACATAATATAAAAGTATATGGAAGTGACCATCAAATTTCCATATTGAAATGAATAAAAAATATAGTAATTGTTTTTTCTTTAATAATGAAAACTTCTTTTGCACACTTTTAAACGCCAACAGTGAGACAGTTTTCTATTAGAATTTGTAGGTTTGAGTTATTTCTGTTTCTATCTTTTGTTGTATAATTTTATGAGCGTGTACACAGACATGTTCAATTTTGATGGAGTGTTGATTCATTTATGTCTATTGTGAATTATAGTATGATGGAATGTATTATTTTGTATATAAAAATCTGCGTTTCTAGAAGGCTGATGCAGATTTTGCTTCTGCAGCTCCAATCAGGTCAGCCGCTTGATGAAATGTCAATTGCTTGCATTTTACGTGACTTGCTGCATGCAATTGAATATTTACATAATGAAGGAAAAATACACAGAGATATTAAAGGTGTTTTTTTTAACCTTCATCTCAACATTTTCTTATTGTCATTATCACAGGCATAAGCAGAAATTTCTTAATGTTTTAAGGAAAGTGATCTACTGTGGTTGGATGTTCTTTTGCTTCCCCGCTCCCCTTCCCCTCCCCAATTTTCAGCTTCATACTAGTTTCTGTTGGTCACATTTTGCAAACTAGCTTGGATCAATAATAATCTCTGTAATACTATTTTTGGCAGCGGCAAACATTTTATTGACAGAGAATGGTGACGTTAAGGTACTCATTTTTTTGCTCTTACAGGTCATTAATATCTTGAATTGTTTGTGTTGAGTTACAATCTAGAAAAAGATATAAATAATATGGGTCAAATAAATGCATTTGCTACTGTAGGTGAAGTTACGTTTGTGACATTGTAACAGGTTGCAGATTTTGGTGTTTCTGCACAATTGACGAGGACAATATCGAGGAGAAAGGTATTATTTTTCGTATGTGAGGGTTGCTTTGGTCTAATAACTGTTGTGGCTAGGATATGTTTAAGTTTGTTTTAGTTTTTGAATGATCACTTTTTCTTTTGTTAGTTAACATCCAGTTCATATGCTCAGTGGTAATCAATCACTTGTTCTCTGTCTTAAGAAGTTATTTATTTGAAGCTGTGATCATTGTATATGCACTTACATGGTGGCTTGTTATTTCTCACCTCCTTAATATTTTATTTTCAAATTTTACGGACAACCTTTTAATTTAAAACCATTTCTGTAATTTAGAAGGATATATGCTTTCGGTGTTTTAAGAATCAAACTCTCTTCTTCTTAGTGGCATTGAGGGCATTTTGTTCTTTGATTTTATTGATGCAAAGCTTTGTAAGCTACGACTGGATAGAATTTTCTTTACTTTCGTCAAATCACTAATCAGCAATTATTTTTTCTTTTATAAGAATTAATAAAAAGCTTGTAAAGTGGACCTTAAGATAACTTTGTGCAGAAAATGAAAAACCCAGTGTGTTCTGCTTCACTGTATCATGCCATCGTCCCCATAAACTTTGGCTTGTAGTTTTCATCAGTATCTGGGTCACAGCCCTGATGAACATCATAGTTAGTCTAGTGACACTCAAACATACAATATTCATTGCATTTTAACTATATGGAGCTATGTCCAGAAAACAAAATAAAAAATGGAGCTATGTATTGTTATCAATTGCAATCTCTCTCTCTCTCTCTATATATATATATAAAATGGTGTGATATAGAACTTTTTTTTGGCAATGCACTAATTTGTTTGACAATAACAGACATTTGTAGGGACCCCATTTTGGATGGCGCCAGAGGTGATTCAAAATTCAGAAGGGTACAATGAGAAGGTAGCTTCTTGAAGCAGCACTTTCAAAATTGATTTTTTGATGTCTTGTTGCTATTGGCACAGAGATCGTCACTCTTTTTTTCTACATACCCCTTTTCACCCCAGTCCTCCTTCCACTTGAGATTTTTAAGTTATTACCTTTGTCTACTGGACTCTTTGCTTAATGCAGGCAGATATATGGTCTCTGGGCATAACTGTGATTGAGATGGCAAAAGCGGAACCCCCACTTGCAGATCTTCACCCAATGAGAGTTCTTTTTATCATACCTCGAGAAAGTCCACCACAGGTTTCTCATACTCCTTTTGCTCTCATACTTGATGAACTTAACTATTAAAATGGAAACATCAACTTTTACTGTGCAGTTGGATGAGCATTTTTCTCGGCCCATTAAAGAGTTTGTTTCGTTGTGTCTGAAGAAAGTACCTGCTGAGGCAAGCATTTTGTGCCCTTCATATACTCCTGTCTTTTCATTTGCTTTTGTATTATTATCTTGTGTTGGACCTCTCTCTTTCTCTCTCTCTCTTGCCCTCTCAATGTATATACCAATTTTTAATAGTTTATGGTAGTGGGTTTCGGATTCAACTAGAACAGCCTTGAATGTTTTACTTTTTATTAAAATTAAATAAGAATAATTTCTGAATCAGCCTGCACATTATTGTTCCTTCAGTTAAGCCATATTCTATTGATTTTATTAATTGGAAATGGAATTGGATTTCATTTTAAGTATTATCTTTTTTTCCTATTGATGATCTTTCTAATTTTCATTTTAGATTTAGAACAATGTTGTGAAATCCATCGTATTTGTTTTTTTAATTCCTTGTTTATTGCATTTATCTATTCTTCAAAGTAGAAATTCAAAATTCTTATTGTAAAGTTGGATTGCACTGTAATTTCTTGTATGTTGCCTTGAGAGACCTATCGATCAGAGTATGGGACGAAGTGGTGACTTTATTGTCTTTTATGAGCTTTAATTTGTTATATTCTCTATGTTTTCATTTTTTTTTTCTTTTAATTCTTCACTGCTTTCTTTTCAGAGGCCAAGTGCTAGGGAACTTCTTAAACACCGTTTCATTAGAAATGCTACTAGAAAGAGTCCAAGGCTTCAGGAGAGAATAAGGTACAACATGTTGTGATAAACCATTACTTTAGCATGTTGTAGTACATGTGGTTTTTCTTTTATTGGCTATGGTGAGCATATGTAGTGGTGCAAAATTTCTGATACGGATCTGTGAACACGGTATGGGATGTCCAGGGAACTTAAAAAACACTGCTATTCTTAAGGCATTAATTGCTGAAACAGTTTCTTTGTATATGAATTATTTTTTTACTTTTTATTTTTTTTATATACTTTAAAGGCAAGGAGAATGCTAAATTGAGAGCATTTTTCTTACATTAGCGGGCATAGTGTTAATGACCTGTCTTTTGTTATCTTGGTAGAGAGCGCCCGAAGTACCAAATAAAGGATGAGGATCCAGATACCCCAATCAATGGTCTCAAAGGTATAGGAGAGGCATCTGGCACTGTGAAGGTGGCAAGAGATGTTAGAAGTGAAGAAACCGTTCAATCCAGGTACGTTGAATCTGTTATTTACTGGTGTTTGCTTTCTGTGATCAATGTTGACTGTCTTCTTATATCTGCAGTATTCAGAGACAAACCTCAAAAAATGCTGGATGGGACTTTAGTATTAGTGGATCACAGAGTTCCGGAACGGTTAGAACCTCTGTAAGACCACCTCAGGCCAGAGAAAGAAAGCCAGAAGTTTCAAATAATCAGGCTACACAAAGAAGAACTCGAGAGAGTGGAAACCAGGGGTTGTCAGCTTCTGGAAATGCACTTCATGAATCCCGAGAGGGTTCTTTTGGGAAAGATGCTAGAGACTTGTATCATGATGATCATGAGGATAATTACTATGACGATGTAAGTCTCTCTGTGTGTGTATACATGCATGCATGTAATGCAATCACCATTAATATTTTGGTGGGCACTGAATTTAGGTTCATTGGTTTTTAAAATGTGGGATAAGACTATTGGTTGCCGATTCTTGAAGATTCTAGCTACCTCCCCTACATATTGCTTGTTGATTGGTTAATTTAGTAAGAAATGGGAGTCGATACTTTAAACTTTATTGGTACTGTCCAAGCATATGTGTTGTTTACTTCTGCTACCATATGCTCTCATTTTTAACAGAATTCCATGTAGAAACATACAAGTGCATAATACATCTCTCCATGGGGAAGGTTGCGTGCATGGCATTCTCCCATAAATTCCAACCATGCCAAAAATATGCGTGTTCTCTGCATTGTTGTTGGTTAGTTTTATGGATCAAATTAAAATAATTGCATGGGATGATCCAGGAGCATTAAACACTGACTTATTTCAGAAATGGAGTTAATGTCAGCATATGTTACTGTCATAGGATATAATCTCTTGATGAAAGTAAAAGATACCATTGATAAACGTTTTGTTGCTATTTGCTGCTGACTGCTTGAAGGTTCAAGGATTAAGTTCACTTTGTCTCCCATACTGTATAAGTAACTGAATTAACCAGAGTTGTCTTTTCCAATTTCATTTTATATATGTGACTCTCTTATAAAATAATTCATGGAATTTTTGTGTGTCCATCTGCTCAAAGTTCTTTGAAATCCTCAATTTGCTAGGATGAGTTATATGGGAGTGGATCAGGAACTGTTGTTGTACGATCTCCAAAAGGATCTCAGTCGTCTTCTCTATTCACTGGTCGAAGTATTAAGGTATAATTTCTGTCCAGTTATGAGATTAGTGAGTGACGCCTTAGTGTTTGCTATCTTAGTCATTCATTTGATTGGAATGCTATGTATTGTGCAGTCTAGCAGTTCATATGCATCAGCTGAAGATGTTTCTATAAGTGGAACATTTGTTTACCGAGGTCAACATGATGATCCTGATTCTGCTCGCACTCCAAGATCCAGATTAGGAGTTCAAGAGAGAACATCAAGTGCCTCACTGGAAGACAGCGCATCAAACCTAGCAGAGGTTGCTTGTATTCTTTCACTTCCTTTTTTTATTAGATAGTTTTGTGAAACTCATTAGTATTTCTCTAATTAGTTGCGAATTATACTCATGTATCTCTTATTGTGCATTAACTCTTTTTATTGCCCATGATTTGATGATTACTGTGTGCATCAAGTTTTTACTATATGTTTCTCCCAAAAAATTTATGTCGACTTCTATGTTGGTTAATTC
Organism: Xanthoceras sorbifolium; assembly: GCA_003430845.1. NCBI lineage: Eukaryota > Viridiplantae > Streptophyta > Magnoliopsida > Sapindales > Sapindaceae > Xanthoceras > Xanthoceras sorbifolium. The sequence goes on from CM010613.1 coordinate 9,547,595, forward strand.
CATCTTTTAGGCAAAAGCTGCAATGCAAAGTGGATTGAGGAAAGGTAATGCTAGAGATAGATTCTTACGGGGGAAGACCAACAATGATGAGCAGGAATATAGAAGAGACCACATGACTAGCAGCTCCAATTCTTCCAGGTACATCAAAATAATATTGCTAGTTTTTCTGATGCAGTAAAAGGACATGGTTTTGTTATTCCAATTGCTAAAAAATAGCACTTTACCTCAGAGATTCTCACGAATACCTTGACGCACCAAGATTACTTCCAAGATCACGCCAAGCAAGTGATGAAGAAATTGCAAAAATAGCATCATCTTCTGCACCGTTGTCAGTTTTACTTATCCCCTCGTTAAAAGAGGTGAGAACCAAGATGATTGTCCCATTCAATTAATTTGATAATAAGCTCATAAAGTAGATTTACGACTGTGAACCTGTTTATATTGCTCTGACAACCGCAAGTGCACTGGTATAGTCTTTAGAGCAGTTGAAAATGTTAAGGGTCAGGACCACGATCAAATTACCCTCCCAGGAATCTTGTTTAAGCAGGACCACCATTCTTTAATGACCTTTAATTGCTTTAGTAATGTCTTGTGGTTGATTCTGCACATCAAGAGCATATGCTCTGTGTAAGCCTGACATGCAAATACTGTAGCATATATATATATATATATTTTTAAAATATCTTCAGCCTGCTGTTTTTGCCACTTATTGTTCGACAGCGTGTTTGTGTAGGCAGTCGCTGATGATTCAGAAGGACCAGTTGTGCGTCAGGTTGTAAGTTCCCTTGTAAATATGGAACGCTTGAAGCCAGGTTCCTGTGAAGTTCTCGTCAGAAGGTTGCTTCAGCAATTATCAAGGTTCAAGACTTCATTCTATCATAAATATTACTTTGTTGTGTTGGGATAAAGAAAACCCTATCTTCTTTGAGATAGTGTTTCCTCTTATGTTTATTATCTGAAATGGTGGCTGGACTGTCGAAATAATGTATGCAGTTCAAAGGAGTCATCAATGAAAGATCTCCAGGAGCTGGCAGCCCGAATGTTCAATAAGACTTCTGAAACAACGCAAAATACAAATGCAGAGGCTGATAACAGGAAAAAGCAACAGAACAAGGAACTTCCTTCAAATGCCAATTTAAGCCCACTTGCGAGGTTTCTACTGTCAAGGTCCGTCATTGGTTTCCTTGTTCTGAGTATTATGAATTTATGATTCCTAGGTTGTTTTACTCTCTCTGTGCTTGTATGTGTGTATAATATGCGTGCGCACGTGTGTGATTTTTGGAAACATCTACTTGTGCTTAAATTGGCCACTTGATGATGCAGATGGCAGGGACAAGTTTCTAGGGATCTTACCCCAACTTAAAAGAAGAGGATGGAGCAGAAATTACATATTTGTTTTTTTGTAGTGTTTCTATTTATGCATTTATTCTGATTTAATGTACATAACATTGTAAGAAATTGTGTATTTAGTATCCATCATTATTATTTTTCAATTTTAAAAAATTTTTGTTTTGCAGTTGCAACCTTTGGTGTATAATTAGGGTTTGCTATTGTTAGCATTGTAATTTAACCAACATTGATTATATATCAATTAAGAATTTTCATTTGGCAATAACTTTGTGAATTGTGAAAATGTACAATATATTTCAACATGAATTCATATTCCAGACTCAAAGTGTTATATGGTTTGCTAAACTGCACATTTAAGGTTTTTACCAAAGAATTCACCTTATAATTCTACATGTGCAAATTACAATGGAATGCTAAAGGAATGATCTCAACATAAGCATCAAGTTCCAATAAAAATATAAACTATAAACTACTTGTACATGTGAAACTGTCCATCTCTTGCAGCAAAATTAAATTCAACCGAATATCCTGACTACCATCACCTACTTGATCTGCCCCGAGAAGGTTGCTTTGCAGGCGTGAGTTTGCGAAATGCAGCATGCAAAAGCATGACTACAAAAACATTATAGAAATAATCAGTTGACAGAGAGCAATAGGGACAACAACAAAATGACAACAATATCTGACAGGTACCTGCATAACTGACGGCAAATGCACAGAAGAGAGCCGTCTGAACATTCAAACATATCAAAATAACCACGGTAGCTGCAAAGACGAGAGAAACAACTAAAACCACGAAAATACAGAAAAACAATCATTATCATCTATCAAGTGCCATACTATAGTTGTTCAAACACTTTGTCAGAGCTATAGTTGTACGCTCCAACTAACTTTTGTGCTCCGAATATATGGTATCTTATAAGCAAATAAAAGCCAAACTCTTCCCGAAGTGCCATGAACTAATATTAGAGCTAATCAACCCTAATGATAGCAATACTGTAATAATTACAGATTTCATAGATCATACATAAACATCTTATATTCATTCATATTAAAGGGCTACCAGCTTATGTATCATAAATCGTGAATGCCTAGTCCATAAAAATCATAGATAGCGTTGATTTTTTTGTTGAATCAATAAAGCTTAACAGCATGTTTGTTTTTCATTTATGATGTCTGAAGACAAGCATATGAAAACTTGTAATAAGACGCATATACCCCTTTAACTAATTGTCCTCTAGTCATATTTAGTAAACGAATGAAATATAAATTAAATAAAATGATTTTTAATATAAAAATAATGAAATTATCATTTAAAACAATACTTAAAAAATAAAAAATATTTTAAAATATAAAAATATGTGGAATCATCACCAGTAGCTTTGGCCTCCTCCAAGCTCCAACATAAAATATTATTTTATTTTAATAAACTATTTTGTAATTGTTTGAGGGCAATTTTGGAAGTAAGGTGTAAAAATTTATCTTACTCAGATTTAAGTCAAATTTTCTATCTTTTTAATTTCAAATATTTTTTTTGTACCTTTTAAGAATGCAGACCACTTGAAAAAACAACAAGATATCTTTAATGGTTTTTTTCAGACCCATTCAGACTTAAGATTGAAACACACACAGGTCCTTACTTTTCTTGCTAGAATTATAGTCAGAAACCCTGAAAAGAAGTTGAATCAAAATGCTTACTCTAACTAGCAACTCACTTTGACGCCAACACTTGAACCCCGTGTTTGTTAATTATTGATATTCCTTACTCCCACCACCACCATACAAAACCCGAGCTTAAGTAGAAAGCCCCGAATTGGATCGTCTAAGTTTAATGTACCACGTGTGTAGTGGCAAAGAAGTAGCATTAAAGTGCTAGGTTTTGATTAAAACTCAATATTCATAATGCATTTAAAAGATGAATTTTGAGGACGAATTTGTGTAGGAGGGGTATAAAATAGTTATTAAAAAGCAAAAAAAATTATATCCGCACTCTTAGCAACTGCAAAAGCAAACACAAAAGAACATGGAAAGAGTGGTAAATTAAAAGCCAAAGAGACAAATAAAAAAAAAGAAGGATTGAATCACCATTTGTTTCATTATCTGCACCCCTTATCAAATTTTCGTGTTCTGAATTTTTTTTTACTAATATAATTAACTTTGATCTCGGGTTAAAAGTAACTGGCAGGTATGATGAGTTATGGGGTGACCATTAGGTTACGGTGTTTCGATTCTTCCCCTCCAAGAATTTTGTCCTCAAAATTCATCCGTGAAATACATATAGATATTGAGTTTTAATAAAATCTCAGCACTCTAGTGCCGGTTCTTTGCCACTACACACGTGGTACATCATAATTACACAATCCAATTATGAGTTTTCTATTTAATCTCGCGTCAAGTGTTACTAAATTTCCATATAAACATGACCATCACAAATCCTTGGAATTTAAATAAGATAAGTCTTAAAGTCCTACAGGTGAATTTATAATTGTTTTTCCCATATAGAAAGATTAGCATCAATGATTTCTTTCCCTACATCACCAACTGCTATAATGAAGTTAAGACCTTAACAGGTTTTCTTATCGCAAACTGTCACATATGATCCAACGCAGAAAGATGAGAACTCACCACATTGCGCAATTCGAACCAAAAACTGTCGGATCACAGGATACCGGTCCAACTTCCATCTATCATTACTGTACTTGAAAAAATCCCAAAGCGCCAAAGTTGCTAATAACCCAACAAGAGCAAGCGGCATTTGGTACCTGTAAGTACAGACACAAAGTTAAGAGTCATTAACTAAATAATACAGAGAAAATTTACATTAATATAAAACTGAAATGCATACATTTTCCATCAAACCACAAAAAACAAAACCTTGCACCCAATTGAGACAGTTATTCAAATTGAAGTTTCCATTAAATATACAATTCTACACTGCATCTCACATCCTTGCACCCAGTTGAGACAGTTACTCAAATTGAAGTTTCCATTAAATATACAATTCTACACCGCATCTCACATCCTAAACATCCCCAAATCTCAAAAATAAACAAAAACTTGACACACCAAGAATCCTGAATTATACAATCTTCGATACAAAAAGACTAAAACTTGACACACCCAAAACCTTGAAGTTTACAAAATTCACATTCTAGAACTCAAGAATAAAACTTGACAGGCCAATAACCTTGAATTTTACGTTCACCGAAAAGACAAAAATTTTATACACCCAGAACCTCGAATTTACAATCTTCACATTCTAGGACCCAAAAGACTAAAACTTGACACTCAGAACCATTACAAAATTCACATTCTAGGACCCAAAACAGTAAAGGAAAAAACGACCAATATCCATTCAGTATGCATACATGAACGTTGACTAAAAATTCAGTGATCAACTCAATTTTTTCACAACCCACACCATAAAAATTCAAACTTTAGTTTACAGTAACACACAAATATTGAGTATATGAATATGGAGAGAGAGAGAGAGAGAGAGAGAGAGAGAGAGAGAGAGAGAGAGAGAGAGAGAGAGAGAGAGAGAGAAGGGAATACATACAGAGAACAAGCAAAGAAGAGGATGAACAAAGAAGCATAATTTCTTGCATAACGTTTGACATTCTCATGAACCCTCAACCTGAGGGTGTCCGGCGAAGATGGGAAGGCGTATGAGTCAAGAAACCCGAGAAATTCGCGGGTCCAGGAAGGGGTGGCGGCGGAGAAGTCATCGGTGGTGAGCTTGGAGAAGGGATTAACGGTGAAGAGAGAGAGAAAGGTCCACAAGTAATGTAAAATTCCATGAGTGACAGCGGTGGCGGTATTTGAGGCGGGGTTGGCGGCGGCGGAGGCGGAGGCGGAGGAGGAGTTGTCTAGAACTTCGAGGTAGCCGGAGTCACGGAGCCATGACTCGAAAGCTGGGTCCGGGACGCTAAGGGATAATGGGTTCGATGCGAATACTCGTCCCATCAACAGTAATGGAGGTGCACACTCAATGGTCACCTGCAATTCTGGTTTGATTTGTTTGTATAAATAGGTATTTTTCTTGTACAATTTCCTCAATTTTCTTTTAGGAAAATTTTATAGCAAATTACACCACTATTTATAGGCAGAAAACAATTTCTCCCAAATAAATTTTATACTGAATTCACACGCCATATTATTTGTGAATAAATTTAAACAAACTAATATCACTCTTTCGAAAAACAAAGACACATCTCCAATTAGTTAAATATGATCAAACTTAACTGCTGAAATGAAATTTTTATTTAAAAAAAATAAATTAAATAGAAATTATTTTAAATCTTTACAGTCCGTTTATATAATAAACATTAAGAATAAATTTTTTTTAGAAAAATAAAAAAATAAACAAAATAAATATATGAATATCCACCGTCCATCTCTTAAACAGTATATACTAGAAACTAATAGAAAATGGAATGAATCCCATATTGAAAAAAATAAAATAATAAAATGATATATATATTAGGAGATGCTACATCTCAATAGCCCAATCTCTTTGAGGTATAAACCTATATATATATATAGGGACAAATTCATAAATTGATACATAAGTATGGAAAAAATTGTTTTGACCATGTATGAAAAAATAATCGTTTTTAGTCATTTCTGAAATGACAAATTTATTTTGAACCCTCCTATAAATGTTCAGATAAGTTAAGATTTCATGAGAGAGAAAATTTAAACTATCATATAAGGAAGAGAGAAATAGAAAACCCATAGATTCCCGACTATCGAACTCTCTTAATATTCGTCAGCGTAGCCGTTTGCATTTGCCATTCGTCCCTATTGTGAGACGTTGTCGTCATCGTTGCCGTCGCCGAGAGGGAGAGACAGTCTTAGACAAATTGTACGCCGTTCGCTATTTGATTTCAAAACTTTTATAGGTGAGTTATGGGAGAGAAAACACGGTGGATTAGTGAGGGAATCCTTGGTCACCATCAACGAGGGAGGGTTTCTGTTCATGTTTGCCGTTAGATCTTACCGTTGCATAACCGTCGCCAAGAGGGAGAGACTATCTTGAGACGAACTATGCGCTGTTCACGATGGCCGACGAAGTCAATTTGGTTGTCCAAAGGAGACGAGTTCGAAGAGAAAGCGGTTGTGAAAATCGGTTGAAATTGATTGTCGTGTTATAGCATAGAGAAAATAAGGTCTATCGACTTGATCTCATAATTGATCTTATTTCCTAGTTCTTTGTCGCAGTACCTTATATTATGCTCATTTTGCTTCTTTACTAATGATTATAGCATGATATTTTCATTTATGAAAAAACCTTTTCTGCTTCTGTTGAATTTGAGGTTATTATTGCTTGCTGGTTTAACTAGTACATGCTTAGTTTTCTGGTTAACTTTTAGTTGATCTTTTAGTAAATTTTTGGCTTTTTGACCTGTGATCTTAGAATAAATTAGAAGAGCTTGTTGGAAAAATCCATATGTGTATATATATATATATATATATATATATATATATGTGTGTGTGTGTGTGTGTGTGTGTTAAAATGTGTAGTGCTATTTTAAAGACTAACCCATTTAAAGTGATCGGTGTGAGGTTTAAAGAATTGGACATTGGGTACTAAAATGTCATGAATTTAATGTGTAGAGAATGGAGTGATATTTTAAGTTTGATGAGGGGCCAAATTAGAAATATCAATACTTTTTTAATTAACTGATAATTTATCAGGGGTCAAGGTCCTCAATTTATACGCTCAATTTCTCTTCTCTTTGCCTACCTCATCAACAATGAGAATACAGACATTCATAGGGAAAATTCGTACTGATTTGGAAGATCACAACCCGTCACAGAAATTCCATCATGGATCAAGGTATGCTTCCACATTTAGTTTTTCCCTTTGATTTCATATGGAGTTTTAGCAATATATTAGGGTTTGATTAATTTGATAGAAACATGCTTATGTCTGAATTTAGGGTTCTTTCTATTGATTATGACCCTAATTGTGTGATTAAAACATGTTAAAATTATGTTAGTTCAATTCCTACAAAAAGTATCAGAGCCACTTCATGATTAAAACACTGAAAAAAATTCTAAAACTAGGTTTTACATTTTTTTTTGCGATCTTTAATTTGTTATTTGCTGTTTGCTCAAGGAAGTGAATTAAAAAAAAAATATTTACGGTGTCCGGGTGCTGCAGCACCCATGTTTGGGCGCTGCCGCCCCTAGGTTTGGGCCCTGCAGCACCCATGTTGCTGCACAAGTGGCGCAACAACAATGCTTGCTTCCCAAGCGATGCCGCAACATGTTGCTGCCCAAGCATCAAGCATGTGCAGCACCATATGTTGCCATCCAATAAATTTTTTTTTTTTTTTAATACAAGGGAGGGCAAAAGGCCAGTAAAAACAAAAGGAAACTAGGGTCCTAGACCCTTTCTAGCAATAATTAAACCAGCATAGTCATCATAATATAAGTTTAAAATAGAAAAATGAGGTTCTTCAAAGGTAATATAGCCTCTATCCAGATCATGACCAAGTTTGGCAAGACCATCAGTAAGGCCATTCTCCTCCCTAAAGCAATGAGCAACAGAATATAAAGGGTGACTATTCAGAATAGCCCTACACTCTTGAATAATATGCAACAAAGGATGATTAGCATTGACTTCCCCATTAACCAAATCAATAGCATCAGAAGAATCAAAAAGCAAAACAATATTAATAGACCCAAAGGAACTAGCCATTTTCAATCCCTCTAAAACACCCCAAACCTCAGCCTCCAAGGCTGAACCATAACCAATATTCATAGCAAAACCCCTCACCCACTTCCTATCATGATCTCTAATGACACCCTTAGCAGATATGAGACCGTTAACAACACTACCATCCACATTGATCTTGAGCCAACCAAGCGGAGGGGGAGTCCAGGAAAATAAAGAAATAGAGTCCTTAATGCCATCTAGCACATAATTAGCTTTCCACCAATCCAAAGCATACTTAATTATGGGGATATGGGGGCCCATAGGCACCTGAAACTCTGTATCAAAAGTCTTATTGCATCTCCATTTCTAAATAAACCAAACAGAGACAGCAAACAATAAATAACTAGGCATGCCTATACGAAGGGGTTTAGAATTAGAAAGATTTGAGTGCAACCAAGTACCAATATCACTTCTAAAGTTAGTACTCTTGGTACAGCCCTGCCACAGTTTCTCCCAAACATTTACGGACACTACACAACCCCTCAGCATGTGGTCAATGTCCTCCACACCAATATAACACCTAGGACAGTTTTCATCAGCCATTAATCCTCTAGCAGCCCTATGGTTATTGGTGATAATTTTACTATGTAATAAAGACCACATAAAAACTTGGACTTTAGGGAGCAATTTCAACTTCCACAAGAACCTCCAATCCCACAAATTAACATCATCCAACAATAAGGAATTATAAGCTGATTTAACATAAAACTCACCATTCCCAGAGCAGTCCCAGATCACACTATCAATAATATTATCATCAGAGCTAATGAAAATACTTGCTATCCGATGCACAATCTGCCAAGGAAGAACTGTAGCAAGTCTCACGATATCCCAACTGTTGTCAACAATAAAAGAACTAACAGTAGCATTAATAATGTTATCACAAACATTTACTATAGCATAGTCACGGAGGGGACCTAATGACTCAACCCAAACATCAGTCCAAAATATGATAGACTGATCATTACCAAATCTCCATCTAATACCTTTTGCAACAAGGCTAGCCCCATGCTGGATGCCTCTCCACACGCTAGAACAAGCATGAGACTTCTGTCCAGCACCCTCAATAATCGAAGATTTAGTAAGATACTTGCTTCTAATAAGCTTACACCAGACACCTTGGTCATGTTTCAGCATTCCCCACCCTGCTTTGGCAAGGAGAGCCTGATTCATGAGTTTAGTCTGTTTGAGACCAAGCCCGCCTCTGCTCTTCGGCTTGTAAACGGTGGCCCAGTTAATCAGGTGAATAGGTTTTTTGGAGACAGAGTTCCCCCAAAGAAAATCTCTATTAACCTTGTCCAATTTCGAGCACAACTCTCTCGGTAGCTTAACAGTTTGCATCGTATAAATAGGAATAGCAGAGGAAACTGCTTTGATGAAGGTGACTCTTCCTGCCATTGAGAGGCAACTGCTTTTCCAGGAGGCATGCCTATTCTGCACCTTCTCCAGAAGCCCTTTGTAAGTATTCTTATTGATTTTCCCATGAATGAGGGAGACACCAAGGTAGTTACCAAGGTCTCGAGTAATAGGGGAGCCGCAGATAGTAGAAATACACCTTGCATCACCTACATTCACATTAGGAGAGCAGAAAACACGTGACTTAGAGAAACTCACTTGTTCTCCTGAGTATTTGCAGAAAGTGTCAAGACAATTCTTCATTGAATTAGCTTGCTGCAAAGAAGCGTGGCCAAACAAAATAAGGTCATCTGCAAAGAATAAATGGGAAATCAAAGGTCCTCTACGAGAGAGACTAATTAGCTTCCATAAGCCCTTGTTAACACTATCAACAATCAGGTCTGATAGCTTCTCCATACACAACACAAAAATATAAGGCGAGATAGGGTCTCCCTGCCTAATACCACAACCAGGCTCAAAGGAGTCAGAGGCTTCCCCATTAACAACCACCTTATAGTTGACACTAGTGATACAGAACATAATGAGATCAATCATTTTCGAATCCAATCCAATCTCCAAAAGGACGTCCCTGGTGAAACCCCATTGAATTTTATCATAGGCTTTGGCAAGATCGATTTTCCAAGCAACAAAACCTTTTTTACCTTTGGAAACTCTGAACTTATACAGCACCTCCTGAGCCACCACAATGTTATCTTGAATATGCCTCCCAGGAACAAAGGCAACCTGGTTAGGGCTAATAAGATCTGGAAGCATAGGTCTTAATCTCTGGACAATAATCTTACTAATAACTTTATACAGCGTGTTGCAGAGACTGATGGGCCTTAATTGAGTCATATCCGAAGGGCTAGAGACTTTAGGAATGAGGGTAATAAGAGCACTATTGAGGACCGGAGGGAAGCAAGCCCTATCAAAACTGTCTCTAACAAACCCCATAATATCTTTTTTACACACATCCCACTGCTTTTGGAAGAAAATAGAAGGGAAACCATCAGGACCCGGAGTTTTGTGGCTCTCAATCCCAAAAAGACTACCTTTAATATCTTCCTCTGAGACATCCCTATATAGAAATTGCCGCCTGCTGATTTCAATAGGAGGAAAAAGCCTAGGCAAATTAACATAGTTAACATCACATTGAAGGAATAAAAACAGTTTCTGATAGTAATTCAGAGCAATAGTTTTTAGCCCATTCTTACTGTCCACCCAGGAACCATTTTCATCCTTCAATCTCTCCAATTTGTTATGTCTGCGACGAATCAAGGTAGAAAGATGAAAGAACTTTGTATTTCGATCTCATTCCTTAAGCCAATTATTTCTAAACTTTTGAAGCCAGAAAATCTCCTCCATGTCAATAATACAGTTATACTCAGCTATGAGCCTAGCTTCAAGAGAGACCAAACCTTGCTTATGGTCGATACTGAGGTGCTTTTGAATACCCTGTAATCTGGCCAATAATCTCCTTTTCCTCTGAAAAATACACCCAAAGCTCTCTTTATTCCAAAGTTTTAGCTTATTAGATAGGGAGAGAATTTTATCCAGTACATTGCCCTCACTAACATTCCATTCCCCAAAAATAATTCGATCGAATTCAGCATGACACATCCACATGGCTTCAAATCTGAAGGGTTTAAGCAAACTACACGGAGTGTGGCTACTATGGAGCTTGAGCAGGATAGGACAGTGATCAGAGTGAGTTCTAGGTAAGTGCTTTACAAACCCTTCCGGGAAAAGCATTCTCCAATCCATAAAGCACAGGGCTCTATTAAGCCTACACCAAACTTCGTCCCTAGAGCCCCTTTTATTCAGCCAAGTAATGTTCTGGCCAACAAAACCCAAATCAATCAGGTTATTATTATTAATCCAGTCAGCAAACCCAGAATTAGAGAAGCTAGCACTACCCCCTCTTTTCTCAGCATTACAGGTAACTTCATTAAAATCTCCCAACACCAACCAATACCCTAAAAAGCAACTTCTCAAGATAGCCCCAGAGTCTTCTTCTGATGCACAAACTCGGATTAGCATAGACAATAGTGAAAACAAAACAGTTATGTTCCGCGGCAACAAATGCAGTAATAGTATGTTTGGAACTCGCCACAACTTCAAGTCTCACTTTGTTATTGTTCTAGAGTAACCAAACCCCTTCCGAGAACCTAACTGCTTCCACAACAAAACTGTTTGAGAATCCCAATCTTTTAATAACTCTGGCAGCCTTAGGACCACTAATTCACGGTTCGAGAATAGCAAAAATATCAAAGGGATGAATACTTCTAAGATCAGAAATTATCCTATGGAAGTCTTTCTTGCCAGCCCTTCTAACATTCTAGACATAAATCTCAATCAATTACAAGGGAAGGGAAGCACACCTGGCAGAGATTACTGTTCTTGGGTAACTTCCATAACCTCCTTCAAACAAGAGGCCACTTTCTTAAAGGAATCAACATTTGAAATATCCACACAAGGGGTAGCAGATATAGGATCAGCAACAGTAGAGCATTCTGCATCCATCAATTCTCGAGGCTGTCCCTCCGAAGCCTTTGATTCCACCATGTCTTGATACAGTAACTGGAGAACTTGAGCATCCTCCAAATTCTCTTCCATAGCTTCTTCTATATTATCCTGAGGAGGAGGAGGAGGAGCCTGTTTCTTCCCAGATCCAGTCTCTTTATTACTCCACCAGCCACCCTTGGCGGTTTTAATTTTGACGGGTTTCTAAAAGCCTTATTTTTCTAAACCCATACTCGAACTCGAAACCGTACTTTTGTTTAGGCTCATACTGCTTTGGGGTAGACTACTATTCAGTTTATGATTATTAGGGATATCAACCAGGACTTTCTTGCCAGATCTCGACGGGGTCACCACAGCCTTTCCACTCTGCTCCTTCCCCTTATTTTTACCATTGTTCTGGACTTGAATATTCTCAAGCATCTCATCCAAGTTATCATTGAGGATATCAAAACGAGAGCCACCTGTCATGGCACTAGCACTGGCACCCTTTCCTGTATTGGAATCAGCAGAGAACTTTTTGTAATGATTATCAGAAGCTTTCTTGATCCTATCTCTATTAATCTCTTCATTTTTGTGGGCCAATATGTCTTGACCATTTTGGTCCAAACCACTACTGGAATTCCCTCTCCCATTCGATCTACCACCCATCCCTGATCTGCCATTCTTTCCATGTGAGACAAGCATCCAAGGACCATATGGAGTGGCCTGGACCCTGTCCTGATGTTTCACAACTGGGGTAGGGGCTGTTTCAAATTTATGAGGCTTACTAGGCTTCTCAACCGGTTCATAATTAATTATACCCTCTCTACATTTATCCTGAACATGACCCACCCTGCCGCAGCCAAAACAAATAATTCCAAGACTTTCATATTCAACTCTAATGGGTCTTTTATCGACTATTAGAGAGCTTTTCAAAGGCAATGAGGTATCAATTTCAACACAAATCCTAGCAAACCTACCACGCGATTGAGATTCAGTGAAAGAGTCTACCTTACAGACGGTGCCCAACATGCTCCCAGCGTTTCTCATTATATCCACATCAATCCACTCCATAGGCAGTTTCGATAAACGAACCTATACTGGCATTCTCTTGATGGGTTCGTCCCCTGGAACAAAATTCGGTCGCCATTTCTGAACGACTAGGTATTGATTCGAGATAACCCACGGTCCCCCTGTCAGAACATACTCCAAGTCTGCAAGCATCTGAAACCTGGCAGTGAAGTATCCATCCTCCATATCAGTTAATTGCCACTTTCCGATAATAGACCATTTCTGGTTAAGCTTCTGGAGCATGTAATTTAGAGTATGGGGCCTCTCCATAATCTTCAAAATTAGAGCATTAGACCATGACTTATAGAGCTGCGATTTGATATCAGATGATATCACCATCTCAGTACTATTCGGTCCCTCCTCAAACTGAAAATCGCCTGGATTAATTTTTAATTTCTCTCTTTTTGCTCACAAACCTAACCTAAGAATCAGGATGAGACGAGTTCATGAGTTTCAATTTGAAGCTCACACTTCTTGGCATTTTTGCAGATCTATCACCATCTGCCCTTGCTCTTTTGGAGCCCGAAATGTCTCAAACAGCCTCAGCACTACCTTTCACATTCATCCCCGGTTCTTCCTCCGCAGAGAACTTGAAAATTCCAGCCATTTTCAGAGTGGAAAGGCGGTGGATAGGTGAGGACAATACCTTTCACACGCAGATCTTACAGTCGAGGTGGTGGCGCGCTCACGCGTTCTGACAGACGGGGAAGACAGATCACACCTCACCTTCGGCCGGACGGAGGTCGACTGGACCAGATCCCACGTTCGAGATGGTCGTTCGACGATCTGGAAGGAAGAAAATCCAGCTGAACACAGAAGAAGAACTGGCAAATTGAACCAGAAAAAAATTTACTGTAGCACAACACAGCCAAGCGGAGAGATCAGATCGCGACACAGCTTTAACCGGAGGGAGCTTATCCGCGACGGATCCCGCCTTCGAAGTAGTTGCTCGACTGTTTCTCCTCGTCGCGCGGCAAAGCCCAAAAAAAAAAAAATTTTGTTTGTGCGTAATGATGTCAGTACAGTAAAGAAACTGATTATTTTTTTTTTGTTCTGTTTGAAAGTCAAAAGATTCTTGTTTGATTATGGCATCATCTTTGAGTTTTTTGTTTGTACAACTTTGGAATCTTTTACATTAGAAGGATGTTTTCTTTGAATTTTGTGACACCACACCTGCTGACAATAAAAATAAAATAAAATTAAGGAATCTTTAAATTCAATTAATTTAGTTTTATGATGTTATCAAAATTATCTAATATTCTAAATAGATTAATTGAAATAACATATCACCAAAGTAACCTCTCTTGTGTAAATTAGTTTATTGGAAATGTTAGATGATTGTGTGTATGTTTATTCATGCAGATGTTAGCCGGTCCAAAGGTAGATTAATATTTGGCAGAATTGCATACACACCTGTGGTGATAAATATATGATAATTGTAAGGTTTCCATGTGAATAATAAATCGATCCAAAGATAGATTTATTATTTGACAGGAGTTATTATCAATATTTGATCACTACGCCAAGAGTACCACTTACAAGTTAATATTACTGTCCAAAGACTTGATATTAATGTTATACTAGATATCTTGAGATGTGACCTACCATTATTTGAATTTATTAATTATTGTATATGGAATTTGATATGAATATGTTTGTTTGTTTATTTTGTTCTCTGTTCAGCTAATATATTTGTTGCTACCATATCTGCAAACTTAAGTTCCATTCCCATGCTTAATGGGAAAAGCTTCAAGAATTGGAAAGAGAACGTATTAATTGTTCTCGGCTGCATATATATAGACCTTGCATTAAGGATTGAGCAACCCACTCATCTTACGGATAAATGTTCCCCTAAGGATAGAAGGAACTTTGAGAAGTGGGATCGCTCTAGTCGCATGAGTCTTATGATCATTAAGCGCAGCATTCCGGAAGCCTTTAGGGGCCCTAATTTCGAAGGGATCATTACTGCCAAGGAGTTCCTTACCGAAATTGAGAAACGTTTTGCAAAACAATGATAAGGTTAAAACAAGTACGCTTCTAGAAAAGTTGATTTCAATGAAGTATAAAGATAAAGGGAACATAAGAGTGTACATCATGGAGATGTCTTACATTGCTTCAAAGCTAAAGACACTAAGGCTCGAGCTATCTGATGATTTGGTTGTGCATTTAGTATTAATATCGCTTCCTACACAATTTAGTCAATTTAAGGTCAGTTACAACTGCCAGAAGGAGAAATGGACTCTGAATGAGCTCATTTCGTATTGTGTGCAAGAGGAAGAAAGGTTGAAGCAAGAAAAGACTGAAAGTGCTCACTTGACAAGCACCTCTATGAATAAGGGCAAGAAAAGAAAGAAGGATAAAGAAGTTGCTAAGGGTTAAAAAAAAAAAAAAAAAAAGAGCAAAAGGACAAAGAACAATAAAGCTGTTTCTTTTGTAACAAACCTGGACTTATGAAGAAAGAGTGTACCAAATATTACGCTTGACGTGTAAAGAAAGGTACAATTCTTACTTTGGTCTGTTTTGAGTTTAATTTAGCTTCAGTACCTAGAAACACTTGGTGGTTAGATTCTGGTGCTACTACTCATATAAGTGTTTCTATACAGGGTTGTCTGAGATACCGAAAGTAGAATGATGCTGAAAAATTCATCTTTGTGGGCGACAAAAACTTGGTAGAAGTTGAAGCAATAGGCATATTTAGGTTATTATTAGGAACTGACCATTATTTGGATTTGAAAGACACTTTTGTTGTACCGTCATTTAGATGGAATTTGGTTTCTATTTCCTTGTTGGACAAATTTAGATATTATTATTCATTTGGAAATAATCAGTTTAATCTTTCATTAAATTCAAATATTGTTGGTACTGGTTCATTGTGTGTTTATGATAACCTTTATTTGCTTGATACTATTGCATCATATAATGAAACCTTGCATGTGGATTCACATAGTATTAAACGCAAATTAAATAGTGAAAATTTAGGAATATTATGGCACAAGCGCTTAGGTCATATCTCAAAAGCTAGAGTTGAGAGACTTGTGTCTGATGGCTTTTGGATTCCCTTGACTTTACAGACATTGAAGTTTATGTTGATTGCATCAAGGGAAAATAGACCAAAACTAAAATATTAGGTGCCAACAGAACTTCAGACGTCTTAGAATTGATCCATACAGATATTTGTGGATCATTCCCTATGGCTTCTTAAAATGTTCAACAATATTTCATATCATTCATAGACGATTACTCACAATATGGGTACCTATATCACATTCATGAGAAATTTCAGTCATTGGACGTGTTGATGCAGATTTTATGCAACTCGCAAGTGTACGAGATCAACACAAGTAATAAAGAGTGAATAGAGTATCGTTCCTACGAGGGCAGTGAATATCAATTACCAAAATTAACTCAACCTAATTCTATTTGGAATAACAATATTTTAGAAATTGCAAATTAACTAAAAACAATTAAAAACTACGATTCGAATTCAAGGGAATTGAGGCGTTAGGATATCCGATTTCACTTGGTTATTATTATCAAACACTCATGAGTTACTATATAAATTTTATTACCGATGGTTGAATGCGTGCTTAAAATAGATTAACCAATAATCTCTCTCGAGTATTACCAGAATTATTCCATCACACACCAATACCCTATCTCTCGATGACTACTGAGTGCGCGAGAACACATTCAGAATAAATAAACACAAAAAAAGCAACACAAACCAATTACTATATCTCTATGTAATATAGTATGTGATAGACATTAATACGAGCACGTGGTGGGCGTCTCCTTTCGATTCATAACCCAACCACCTATGATGATTCTAAGTGATGATCAGTGACACGTCCAGAAAATGGATTTCTACTCCCAAGTGCAGGAGTGTCGAAGTAATAAATTAACCTGGTGAGACCGGGGTCGATCCATGAGGAAGAAGATTTAGATCCTGCAAAAACCAACAAAAATCTACAAGGAAAATATAATAGGAAAGAAAATATTATGAAATGAAGATAGGTATAATGGTGAAACAAATTAAATTAAAATATGCTAAGGTTAGAGGTTCCACTCTTGGTATATGGTTTAAGTTATATTTAACTCCTTTTTATCACTCAATTGGAATTCACACACAAAGGAGGTTCCAATCGGAAGTTAGACCATTTAAGTTCTTTACACATCTATCAAGTTATATTTCTTTTCTTTTAGTTATATTACAATGGATACTCTACACTTCTTATGTTAAATGGGTTCAAGTACGTATTGTGCCAATCAACTACCATAAATCAAGATTCTTTTGCCAGATGCAGGTATAACCATGCGGTTTTAGACGGATTCAAGTATTTATGGTGTTGTTTGTCTACAATGAATCAAGAATCCTTGGTCAGAGGTGCAGGTATAACCATGCGGTTCTAGACGGATTCAAGTATTCATTGTGCCAAGAATTGTCTATAATAAGTCAAGATCCCCACTTCACATAAGAGTAAGAGATGAAAATTCAATTCAATTCAATAAGAAAAGTAATATAAAGTATGTAGATAAATTTACACAAATGAATATAAATTTTAAGACCATGTTAAGAGTTAAATAAATCTTTATTCACATACCAAGAGCTTCACCCTTCACCTTAGCAAAAAGAGAATTTAGCTACTCATGATAGAAGAAAGAAAACAAGTAGAAGAAATAAAATGAGCAAGAGAGAAATTAGATTATCATAAAAGTTCAACAATACAACAATGTAAGGTGAACTTGGCAAGGAACTCAAGCTGCCCTCAAGCTTTTACAAGGCCTCTATTTATAGACACATTGATAGGCAAACAAGTCAAAAATGGTAGGAATAAATTAATGCAAGTTGATTGAATTTGGTAAGGTAAAGTTGTCAACTTTGGTGTCTTCCACACATGCACCAAATTGTCCACCGAATTAGGCACCGTTCCTTTGAAAATTGGATCTTGTGATAAACATAAAAGTTATAGATAATGCTCTTATCTTTCTGGAATGATAAGACTCATAATATGTGGAATTGTCTGGAGAAAGTTATGGGCCAAAGAGTGAAGACTGCCCAATTTATGCGGCCATGCAAACCAGCCCAAGATAATCCAATTTTTGACTTCCAAGGAGTCCAAAGCTGACAGAGTTTACAAACCAAACTTATAGGGCTATGAGTTATCTTTCCAACACTATTAAGAACGTGGTGATTGGATATTTGAGTGCAAAGTTATGCCCATTACACTGAACCTGCATCAAAATAAAAAGTTTAACAATTAAGTGCAATTATAAACAAGTTAGGTAAGTTGATGACACTAATAGTATAAAATAATGGTTTTAACCTTTATTATTATACAAATTTAAGTGTTCATCAATCAGACACAATAGAAAGCAATAAACTCAATAATATCTATTCAACACATCAATAACAAATCTAAATAGAATACCTCAATTGTATTCAATAATTAATAAACCAAGATCCATCATCAATCCTAACTATGGAAAATTAGTTCATGCTTGAGTAAAAGAATAAAGCAATAATATTCTTAAATCCTAGCATGACTAATTACAACAGAAAAGTAAAAGAGAAGAAATTTTAGAAAAACTTCGTTGATTCCCAATCGATTGCTTTCCGAGGTGATACGAAATTGATGACGAATAAGATGCGGAACAAAGATGTTGCTTCCAAACCCTAGAATTTTCGACCTCCCTTTCTCATTGATTGAGTCTCTATTTATAACTTTCCCTAATGAAGAGTTTGAGAAGGAAACGATTACATGAATTCGTGCCTTTTAGGTAGCGCTTCTTGCTGCGCCACCTGATGGAAAAAAGCTAGGAGAAGAAATGCGCTAGCTGAGGTAGCGCCTCTTGGTAGCGCCACTTGATGGAAAAAGCTAGGGGAAGAAAAACGCTAGCTGAGAGCGCTAGCTGAGGTAGTGCCTCTTGGTAGCGCCACCTGATGGGCGAATTCTCAACCAAAAGGTGCTACCTAAGAGCGCTACTTGAGGTAGCGCCTCTTGGTAGCGCTTCGCTTAGACTCGCTCTTCAACTAGACTCGCTCTTCAACTTGATTTCATGGTCTATTGATCCGAAATCATCCAAATCATCATCGATCATCGAATATCACCTGCACACTAAATAAACACATCAAAATGTCCAATTTTCCTTAAAAATCGAGCAAAAAACGATAAATAATGGGGTCACAAATCATGCAAAATATGACATTATCACGTGTTCAAAGCTTTTAAAGCTGATGTTGAGAACCAACTCAATAAAATGATTAAGAGCGTTAGATCTGATCGTGGTGGTGAGTACTACGGTAGATACGACAATTTAGGTGAACAACGTCCATGACCTTTTGCTAAATTCCTAGAGGAATGTGAAATCATCCCACAGTACACCATGCCAGGATCACCTAGCATGAATGGAGTTGCTGAGAGATGAAACATGACTCTTAAGGATATGGTAAGAGGTATAATTAGTCATTATACCTTACCACAATCACTCTGGGGAGAAGCATTAAAGACTGCAACTTATATCCTTAACAGGATACCAACTAAAGTAGCTGATAAAACACCTTATGAGCTTTAGATAGGCAGGAAGTCTAGTCTAAAGTACTTTCATATTTTGGGGATGTTCAGTTGAGGCAAGGCCTTATAAGCCACATGAAAAGAAATTGGACTCCAAAACAGTTAGTAGTTATTTTATTGGGTACTCTGAGCGATCAAGGGGTTACAAATTTTATGATCCCACAGTAAAGTCAATTTTTGAGACGGGAACTGCAACATTTTTTTGAGGATGTTGGGTTTGAGGGGAGAAATAAAGTTAGACATTGTTTTTGAGGAGGAATCAGTTTTGATTCCTACTATTGTTTTTGACAATGTACAGGTTTTCATTCCTATCATTGATCAAGAAGCAAATCTGGAACCGTAACAAGACGATGTTGAACAACTTCCTGCACAAAATGAGGTAATTATTCCTGAAGAACAAACTTAACAACCTCAAGAACAAATACCATTAAGGAGATCCACAAGAGAAAGGAGAAATACAAATTATATAGTATTTCTCTAAGAACATGATGAAAATAATGGAATGGTGGACGATGATCCAATCAACTTCCATCAAGCCATGCATGATTCTAAATCTCAAATGTGGATTGATACCATGAAAGAGGAGTGTAAGTCTATGCAAGACAATAATGTTTGGGATCTTGTCCATTGCTAGAAAGTGGGAAACCCATTGGTTGTAAATGAATATTTAAAACCAAAAGGGATTTGAAAGGTTATGTGGAGAGATATAAGCCTCGTTTTGTTGCTAAAAGCTTTACTTAAAAGGAAGACATTGACTTCAAAGAGAATTTCTCTCCGGTTTCAACGAAAGAATCTTTCAAGACAATTATGACACTTGTTGAACATTTTGACCTTGAGTTACATAAGATGAATGTTAAGACAACGTTTCTCAATGGCAACATTGATGAAATGATTTATATGGTGCAGCTAGAAAAGTTTGTGTCTGGAGACCCAAAGAAGATGGTTTGCAAACTAAAAAAAAATCTATATATAGACTCAAACAAGCTTCTCGTCAATGGTACTATAAATTTTATTAAGTAATTATCTCATTTGGTTTTGAAATAAATGTTCTTGATAATGTGTACCACAAGTTCAGTGGGAGTGAGTATATCTTTCTGGTTCTGTATGTTGATGACATACTGCTTGCTACTAATGATATAGGCTTATTGTACGAAATTAAGAGATTTCTATCAAAGAAATTTGAAATAAAAGATCTTGGTGACGCCTCTTTTGTATTAGGCATTAAGATACACTGAGTTTGCTCTCAGGGTATTCTCGGGTTATCACAAAAGTGCTATATCGATAAGGTGCTTAAAAGGTTTGGTGTGCAAGAAAGTAAACCATGTGACACTTATGTCGCTAAGGGAGACAAATTCAGTCTCAAACATTGCCTTAAAAGTGACATTGAAGTTAAGAAAATGCAGAAGATTCCCTTTGCGTCAGCTGTTGGGAGTCTCATGTATGCTTAAGTTTGCACATGTTCAAATATAGCATTCATTATTGGAATGCTAGGCAAATATTTAAGTAACCCTGATATGGATCACTGGAAAGTAGCTAAGCAGGTTATACGGTATCTACAGAGAACCAATGATTACATGCTGACATACAGGAGATCGGATATATGACGTCCAGGGCTGCTTTTGAGTCACCCGCTAACAGTCACTCACAAGGTACTGTCCGCTTTGTGTAATACCCCCCGACCCGACCCGGCTGGACCGACCCAGGGAGCGCTACTCGGACTTTCAAAACTTTCCAAATTCATTTTAATAAACCAAAAACCGTTGTGAGCCCATCGATAGATTTTCAAACCATTGGAAAAATCAAATAGTTGATAATTTTAAAAAACCTTTTCAAGTGAGCCAATCACAATAAACTTTTTATAAAAATTTCGGCAGAGTTCCGTTTGTTTTTTGGATTTTCCCAAAACCTGTTTTTCCACAAAACAATTCAAATACAAATTCAATATCAACACTTCAATATCGTTTTCAAACAATTGCGCACCCTGCCGTTTAGTGCGACTTTCCAACAACAGTTTATAAAATAAAATCATTCAAGAGTTGATATTTACAAACATTCTAATAATAAAAGACAGAAATCATAAAATATTTAATTACAAAACATATTACGAAACATATTTACAAATCCTCTGTATATGCATGCTTTCAGAATATATACATATAACAACAATATAGCTACCCAATTGTGATAACTCTGGGACTCTGTCGGCAACTCTCTCTCTCTCTCTCTTCAGTCTTTAGCCTCTTCCGGATCCCTGGTACCTACGCGTTAGAAACAAAATTAACGCGCTAAGCATATAGCTTAGTGGGTGTACACTAAACTCAAATATGAAAATCATAAATAACTTTTAATAATAAACAAATCACAATATATATATATTTCAATTCGAATCATTTACAAAATCAATTTAACTTCCAAAATCAAACTATAAAACAGTTTTAATCACTTTCATTTCAACAATAAGATCAATGTATAAAATCGGTCAATAAAGTTATTCAATTCATTTCTCAATTCACTTCAAATTTGGCCCGCTAGAATACTCAACATACTAGGACTGGAATATGGGTCAAACTCCTACCCTAGGAAGAATCCTAAGAGTGGTACGTATCTCCCTACTCTAGGACTGTGGGTACGGAACCTAGAGAGGTACATAACTCCCTATCCCAGGAACGAATCCTTAGGAAGGTACGTGTCTCCCAACCCCCAGGACGAATCCTGAGGAGGTACGTGTCTCCCAACCCCCAGGACGAATCCTGAGGAGGTACGTGTCTCCCTGCCTCTGGACGAATCCATGAGGAGGTACATAATAATCATCAATAGCAATCAATAGCGGCGCAGTATTGCTCAGTAAACCCAGCTGGTATACCAACCTCCTATATCCATTTCTATGTCTAAGTATCCTAGGGCCGTTTCCGATAAACTAGATTCACAATAGATTTCACAATAGTTACTCAATAAACAATAGTTACTCAATAAACACACAATTCACACAATACTCTTCAAGAAAAATAATCAATAATTATACGAAAATCTAAATCAAGTATTTTTAATGAAATCGAAATATTCGAAAACACGATCAAAATGCGATCTATCATAAAATCATTCCAAAATCAACAATAGATATATCAATCATCGATTTTTCATATAAAATAAACAATTTTCATACGAAAATCGAAAACGAGACATTTCAACGAAATCGAAAACGAAAACGAAAACGATAACGAAATACTTTTCGTAAAGATTCCGAATACGAAAGTACACCAACCTGGATACCGTTTCCTTTCGGCAAATCGCGGTTCCACGATTTTCTTTTCCTTTCCCTTTTTATCTTTCTCTTTCACCCACACTTTCTTTTCTCTCTTTCCTTCCTCTTCTTCTTCCTCTTCTTCTTCCTTCTCTTTCTTCTTCTTTCTTTCTTCTTCTTCTTCTTTCTCTCCTTTCTCTTTCTTTTCTTTCTTTCTTCTTCTTTCTTTTCTTTTTTCCCCGGTCTCTCCTCTCTCTTTTCTGCTCCGTGTGTTTTCTGGCTTCTGCGAGAAGCTACTTTTTTTTTATTTATATTTTTCGGCTGTCGCAACTGTCGTCGCGACCTGTGGTCGCGCCACTAGGTCGCGGTACTCACTGGAGCGTTTGCACCACCTTCATCGCGAGCACACCTCGCGGTACCTTGGTCGCGCTGGTGGTCGCGTTGCTCACTGCCAGAATTTGACATTTTCATCGCGAGCAGTTCATCGCGACCTGTGGTCGCGGTGACTGGTCGCGATGCTCACTGCCAAAAATCTCCTTTTCCACCGCGAGCAAGCCATCGCGACCTGTGGTCGCGGTGACCAGGTCGCGATGCTCTCTGCTTCAGTTTTCCTTTTTCTTGCATCATTTTTGGACCGTTCTATCTGGTCCACCTGGAAATCATAAAAATAAACATACATGAAATTAATTACACCCCCTCCAATTATAAAATTTATTTTCACATATATGAAATTAATTATCCGAAATCCGGGATGTTACACTTTGGGTAGTCTGGGGCTAATTTTTGAGTCACCCGTCAACGTTGCCCTTACGGTTTTGCTTCGCCTCCCCCATTAAGGTTCGAACCTGGTACTTGTCCATTAGTACCATTTCTTACCAAGTTGAGTACCAATTGAGCTATACCAAAAATTGTAATACCTCATGACCCAAATCACTCAGACCGAATCAGGGAGCGCTACTATATACTGAAATCTCTATTTACTTTATACAATTATAACTTAAAACTATATTAAAAACATTTGAAAATGGTCCAAATAAATCTTGTTAGAATTTCCTCTGTATTTCTGACTTTCCAAAACCTGTTTACAATTAAAATTCATAAAAATCAACTTCTAATTTCTCAAATCACTTTTGCGCACCCTTCCAAATTTAGTGCGACTTGTCAAATCAATTTATAAATATTCAAATAAAATAAACATATAATAAAATATTTAGACAGCGGAATTTCTTTAAATATATACAAATATTTTCTGTATATGCATGTTGTATTAAAACATATATATTTATTACAAAAGGACTACCAAATATATAGGAACGATGTGACTCTGGATTCTGCTCTTGCAGTCTCTACTCTTCTTTGTCTTTGTCTCCCTTGGAACCTTTTTTACTTACGTGTGAGAAAACTTGACACGCTAAGCAGATTCCTTAGTGGGTGTACACAAAATTGTATATCCAAATATACTATATCAAATAAGTTTTATCTATTTATCGAAAATATAAATAACATATATATAAATCATATATATATGGGGCTCATGTCAAATCAAATCATATACTCAACAAATACAGTATTTAAAATCAATCAACAGACAAAATCTTCATAATTTCTCAAATACTTTCACATAACAAATCAGTTTTCATACTGGGCTCCTGACATACATAACATAATGTATCAGACTGGATTACGGGTTGTTCGGCATCGGACACCAACGGGCCTACCCGCCGAACATCGGATCAGAGTTAGACACTAACTGGGTTACCCGCTGAAAATGTCCCATATCAGATTTCCAACCTTAGGACCGGCACTTGCGGCCTGCACTATCCAAAGGGTGGTACATTCAGATCAAAGCTCCTTACCCTAGGACCGGCACTTACGGCCTGCACTATCCATATGGTAGTGCATCAGAGTATATCGGCACAATACTGTTAAGAAAAACCCAATTGACATGTCAACCTTATATCCATATCTATGTTTATACACATCAGAGCCATTTCGCAAAACGATTTCTTAAATCCATTTCAAATCATTCAAATTCAATATTGAAATTTCAATTCCGAAATACAATTTCGCAAATCATTTTCTTATATTCAAATTTAACTTTCAAATATTTTAAATCAATAAACATATCTTTGAAATCCAAATTTCATTAATAATCATATAAAAGAAATATACAAAATCATATACGAGTATATTTCTCAAGTCAATAATCACATCAAATCAATCCAAAAATATATTCAAATATATTTCTCAAACTAATATTAAATCAAAATGCCCCAAAATCATTTTTCGATACATTTCACAAATATTATATAATCAAAATCACCTTCAACTATATTTCTCATAACAATATTAGAATCAAAACATATTAAAATCAATTCAGAATATTATTCACAATCAATATTTCAGATATAAACTATATTTTAATTCAAATCATTCCAAAATCAATTTCAAACTATAAACTATAATCAATATAATTCAAATAACTCAATATTAATAAAATTCAATTAATCCAAAATATTCTGAAAAATTGAAAATTCGAAAACTAGTGTACAACGAACCTGGATACCCTTTCTTTTTCCTCTTTTCCTTTTTCTCCTTCTCTTTTCTTCTTCTTTTTCTTTCTCTCTCTTCTTTCTCTCTCCTCTTTTCTCTATTCTTTCTCTTCTATCCTGTTCTCTGGTTTCTTTGTTCTGCTTGTGAGCTTCTACTCACTTTGTTGTCTATTTTTTTTTTTTTTATAATTTTGGGTCATCGCGAGCGGTGGTCGCGTCGTTAGGTCGCGATACTCACTGGTGAAATTTTGCCACCTTCATCGCGAGCAGCTACCGCGAGCTCTGGTCGCGGTGCTCACTAGTCTAATTTTACCACTTTCATCGCAAGCAGCTACCGCGATCTCTGGTCGCGGTGCTCACTGTCCAATTTTTCTTCCTTTTCTTCGTGCACTGTTTTGGACCGTTCCAATTAGTCCACTTGGAAACCTACCATATACTGAAATCTCTGCTTCGCTTTTATAAAACCACAACTTAAAATTTTATTAAACCTTTTGAAAATGGTCCGAATAAATTTCTGAAAATTTCGTCAGAGTTTCCTCTGTTTTTCTGATTTTCCAAAACCTATTTTCAATAAAATCATAAAATTAACACTTCGAATTTATCATATCACTTTTGCGCACTCTTCCAAATTCAGTGCGACTTTCTAAAATATTTCATACAAACTATTTAATCAAAATTAATTCAAAAATGATAAAATTTATAGTTCCGTAAAACATAAACATTTTTAGAAAATATGTAAAAACAACACAACTTTTACAAATATTTTCAAAATTCTTCTGTATATGCATGCTAATAAAAAACTTATAAATTGAACATAAAAACTACCCAAAAACTCAAGAATGATGTGACGCTGGTCTCTGTTCCTACAGATTCACCTCTTCACTTCTTTTTCAACCCTGGAATCTTCTTTACCTACGCGCGATAAAAATCAACGCGCTAAGCATATTGCTTAGTGGGTGTACACAAAACTTGACAAATATACTATAAAAACATTATTAATCGAATAATCAGAAATATATATAACAATTAAATGTTCAAATATGGGGCTCAATTCAAATCAAATACTTTTAAATAACATATCAATCTCAAATGTTTTCATATCATATTTCAATTTCTATTTCGGCTCTTGATACACATAACATATATTACAGGACTGGATTACGGGTTATTCAGCACTGGAACCCAACGAGGACTGCTCGCTGAATTATATACAGTCGGGTTTCCCATTTTAGCATGAACTGGTATCCCTATACAGGTATCATTTCTGACATTGGACCCTACGGGGACTGCCTGATGGAAATGTCTTCACTCTAGGGCCGTCCATAACGGTGGTTACACATAATCCAAATAGTGGTATCATAATCATCAAAATCTCAGAAATTTCATTGCAGTACTGCTAAGTGAACCCAATTGACATATCCATATCTATGTTCATATATATCAGAGCCATTTCATAATATGATTTCTCAAATTTAATATCAACTTTCAATTAATCCAAATCGATCTACATATTTTCGATATCCAAATTTCATCAATATTCATATATACAAAATTATATTCAAATATATTTCTGAAACTACTAATTGCATCAAATCAATTCAAAATCGCATTCGAATATATTTTGTAAATCCATATTAAATCTCATATCAATTCAAAATTGTAATCGAATATATTTCGTAAATCCATATTAAATCTCCAATCAATTCAAAATCATATTCGAATATATTTCGTAAATCCATATTAAATCTCATATCAATTCAAAATCGTATTTGAATATATTTCGTAAATCCATATTAAATCAAAATGCCCCAAAATCATTTTTCGATACATTTTACAAATATTATATAATCAAAATCACCTTCAACTATATTTCTCATAACAATATTAAAATCAAAACATATTAAAATCAACTCATAATATTATTCACAATTAATATTTCATATATAAATTATATTTTAAGAATACATAATTCAAATCATTCCAAAATCAATTTCAAACTATAAACTATAATCAATATAATTCAAATAACTCAACATTAATAAAATTCAATCAATCCGTAATATTCTGGAAAACTAAAAATTCGAAAACTAGTGTACACCGAACCTGGATAATTTTCCAATATTTTTTTCCTACACTTCTTCTCCTTCTTCTTCTTCTTCTTCCTTCCTTCCTTTTTCTTCTCTTCTTCTTCCTTCTCTCTCGGCTTTCACTCCTCTGATATGTTTTTTTTTATTTTGTTTGTTTTGCTGGTGTATTTTTTTGTTTGACTTGCTTTTGTTTCTATTTTTTATTTGGACAAGTGGAATGCCAAATTCCACTTGTCATGTTTATATATATATATATATATATATATATATATATATATATATATATATATATATATATCTCAACAATTACAATTTGCTCCCTTGCAATTCTTAAAATCCTAAAATGGCAACAACTTCACAATTAATTACATGTGATTTACCAATCATCTTTGAATTATCAAACTGATCCACCAATCACATTCCATCTCAATAATGTTCCAAAAATATTCCACATTTATCCAATCACCAAATTGACTTCACCAATATTCAATTGGACCTATTATGATCCAAATGCACCATGAAAATAATATCTCTAATGGGAGTTAAATCAGTTAAAAATCACCATTCGTTTATACACCATATACCAAATATATACTTTTCACCAAGTTAAATCACATACTTAACTATTGCATGCTTAATAATAATTAATAATAATAATTTTCATAATTACGAAAAATTAGGGGCGTTACAACATCTATCTGCTGGCTGGAGGAGTGCCAAGCAGACACTTATAGCTTTATCCACCATGGCGGCAGAGTTTGTAACATGTTATAAGGCATCCAACCACGAAATATGGCTGCAAAATTTTGTCACTGAGCCGCGCATTCTGGATAGTATTGAAAGACCACTCAAGTTGTTTTGTAACTATAAGTCAGCAGTCTTATATTTCAATAACAACAGGAGCTCATCAAAGTCAAAGCATATTGACATCAAGTTCCTAGTTGTAAAGGAGAGAGTTCAAAGTAGACAGATTTTCATAGAGCATATTGGCACAAACTCCATGATTGCGGATCCATTTACTAAGAGACTACCACTCAAGGTCTTTCATGAGCAAACTGCTCAAATGGGTGTAGCATTATATGAGGAGATTGTGGTTTAGTGGGAATTTGTATTTTGTTGCCTTATATAATTTTGGACACTTTTTGTGTATTTGAATATTTTTTTGCAGAAATGAAGTATTCAGTTCAAATTCACTCTTGTTATGTTTTGTTTTATTTTTTATCTGATTAAAGAATTAAGTAGGACTAGTTGGAAATAGGCATATTAGATCACATTACATGTAATTATCATGCTATGCATCTATGACTGATCTATGTCATTGTAGTGGTAAAAAATAGTCCAAAAGGCTTAGACCCAAAAGACAGCCCAAAATGGCTAAGAATGGCCCAAAAAACCAAGCCCAGTGCTCGGCAGGCCCAACAATAGACTTTACACGGTTATCGCAAGACGCAGCGGTTGATAAAGTCCAAAGATAGGCCCGTACGGTCGACTCAACCCAGTAGCCACTAAGCAACTGACTCAGTTAAACCCTTAACTAAGTCAGTTGACTTAGTCAAACTTGCCCAGTCAAATAGGCTCTGAGATAACATGAATCCCGAATATCTCAGAGCACGACATCTTCCACGATATGGATGCAACGGATAACCCCAACCCCTATAAATACAGCCTTATGGAGAAGAATTTGGCCAAGGAGGAAAAAAAGAGGAATAGTACCTTGGACACTTTTCAAGCCATTCTCAAGGGTTCTCAAGGCCATACAAGCTTACCTTACAAGCCTAAGAGTAAGGTTCAACTATATCAAGTTGAACTCAAGTGATAAGCGCACTAAATTGATGAATTGTGAGATAAACTCTTGGTTCTTTTGATTCTTGGTGTTTAGGTGATGATTTTGATGCATGAATTTAGGGATTAAGGCATCAAATAAGTATCCAAGCCAAGCAAGAGGATTTAATGTCATAAGGTCTAAGGTGAGTTACTAGTCTGTTGGAAATTTTTGAAGTAAACTTGAATGGATGTTATAATTAGTTTAAATCAAATTGGATGATATTGAATTTGATGTTACTAAGCAAAGGAAAATTATGTACGTTAAGTTAACAAAGATTAGTGTGTGATCAAGTTAGGGTTTGGTGTGATTTTATTTGAAAATTTCAATCTATGCATGTTAGGGCACTAATATAGAAATTGATGTAATTTACATGCAATTTATGTTAAGAAATTGAAAGAAAATCTTTGGTGAATGCATAATGAGATTTCGGCCAGCCATGTGTGCGATGGTGGAGTTATTTTTCTTCATGTTAATGTGTAGTAATAATTATTCAAGTGTGGTTAAGTGAGAGGAGGTGATAGAAATTGAAAAGAGAAGAAAAAAGTGTTAAGTGTTGAAAGAAAATGATGACATGGGTTGTTGTGAAGGGCTAAAATAATATGAGATGTAATTGGATTAATTTTATGCCTAAGAATGTGCCTAAACATCACACTTAAATATAGGAACTTGAAGGAGAAGAATCGAAAATAAAATGGTCAAGTTATGGCCAAAACAATGCCGTAAGAATTAGAGAATTGTTTTAAGTGGTTTGGATGATTTTATTTGCTCTTGTGCAAATGATTGTGTGAATGAGTTTGAGTATGACATTTTCTAAAAAGGAGAATGTGAAAATGTGAGAAAATCAGTGTGGTGTTCGGAAAGTTAGTAACGAAAAAGGTGAGTGTAAAACTATTTTATGAAATGTACATTTTATGTTCATACTATGTTTTATGTAAATTTATAGCAATTTATCATTTTATTCAAGTGAGTGTTTAAAGTATTTTTATGTAAAGTGTATTTTATGAAAGCTATGATTTTATTCAAGTAAGTGTTTAAACTAGTTTAAGTAAAGTGTATTTCTTTTTTATAAGATGTTTTATGTGAGTGTTAAAACTTTATGAAAGGGGTATTTTATTTTCATAATATGTTTTATGCAAGTTTATAGAAAGTTATTATTTTCAAGTGAGTGTTAAAGACTATTTCATGAAAAGTGCATGTTATTTTGATATTATGTTTTATATAAATTTATAGAAAGTTATGATTTTATTCTTTAAGTATATCCATGATTTTGGAAATGAAAATAAACTAGGAATTTCAAGATTTTTGGCCTATAACGAATCCCTAGTATTCAGCATTTAGATATCAGTATTCAGAAACTGATCAGAGGTATCCTAAATGTGCATAGTAGGGTATGTGTCTAAGTATTATGCTAACCATGAATTTGCCAAGTAGGCAATATATATTGAAATCCTGCCAAGTAGGCAATTGGGCTTAATGTGTCAGTTGTCAGTGTGTCGCCCTCTGCACGTTTCGGGGTATATATTGAGTTAAGCGCGCTGGCTTTTACGTGGCGATGTAGGAATTCCGCTACGTAAATCGGTTTATTTATTAGATGGGCTCACAGGGCAAACTTGGACCAAGACTCAGTATAGGCGAATCCCGAACCCCAGTGTAACACCCCCTGACCCGACCCGACTGGATCGACTCAGAGAGCGTTACCGGGTTTTCAAATACTTTCTTTATTCTTTTTATAAACTGAAACCATATAAAATCATATAAATTTGTAATTTAAAACTATTTTTCTAGTGAGCCCATCAAAATTCAGATTTTAAAAATTTCGGCAGAGTTTCCCCTCTTTTTCTGATTTCCCAAAACCTGTTTTCAAATCAATCTCAAACCAAATATAATCCACAACACTTCAAATATCATTTCATTCAAATGCGCACTCTGCCGTTTAGTGCGACTTTCAAACAGTTTTTTTTTAAAAATAAAACAATTCATAATTCCTTATTTACAGTCCTTTAAAAATGAAAAACAGAAATCATAAAACAATTAAGTACAGCACATAATTACAAAACATAATTATATAACTCAATTATAAATTCTCTGTATATGCATGCATATCTAATTACATTATACAGGAATATATATCTACCCAATATGTGGTGACTGTGACTCTGAATATCTGCCTGCAACTCTCTCTCTTCAATCTTTTGGTTCCTCAGTATTCCTGTTACCTACGCGCGATAAACATCAACGCGCTAAGCAATAATGCTTGGTGGGTGTACACTAAAAATAATTTCAATATAATATAAAACACTAAATTGTAAATTCAGAAATTCAGAAAGATATATAAATAAACAATAAAGCTTAAAGTCAGAATTTCAAAAATATAAATATATAAAACAAACGTGGTATTTCAATTACTGAAACTATATAAACACAAAGTATTTCAAAAGTGTCTGGGTTTCAGTTTCAATATCATTTCTTTATTTTCCATAATATTTTCTAACTATAACTTCTCCATTGGGCCCATGATACACATAACAGGGTTTACAGGACTGGATTACAGGTTTTACAGTCGGGTTTCCCATCTCATATGAAATGGTATCCCTATATAAATAGTCGGTTTTCCATTTCACGAGGAAATAGTATCCATATCTTTTCACAGTCGGTTTCCCATTTCACGAGGAAATGGTATCCGTGTTTAACAGTCGGTTTCCCATTTCACGAGGAAATGGTATCCGTATAATCAATATCAGAGGCATCATAAATCACGGTGCAGTACTGCCATAAATTCACCCAATTGACATGTCAATCTCCTATATCCATATGTCCCTATACATATATCAGGGCCGTTCAAATATCATAACAAATTAGTTCTTTGGTTTCAGGAATCAACGAATATCAATTTCAATCAAAATCCATAAATAGGAAAACCAAACAATAGTTGTAAACCAGGTTTTGAAAACATACGCTTTTATTCGAATTTCCATAATAGCAGAATATTGCACAAATAGTTCCAACAATATGCAAAAATGAAATACGAGTATATAAACAAATCAATACGAATATATAAAATCCATAACTATATTTCCAGACTTACTAAATCAAAACATTTATCGAAAAAAAGTTAAGAAACGTGTGTACACCAACCTGGATACCGTTTTGCGACAATTATCTTTCTGGATTTTCCTTTTTCCCTTTTTTTTCCTTTCTTCCTCCTTTTTTCTTTCTCTTCCTCTTTTCTTCCTCTTCTTTTCTTTCTCTTCTTTTCCTTCTCTTCTTCTTCTTCTTCTTCTTCTTCTTCTTCTTCTTCTTCTTCTCTTCTTCTTCTTCTTCTTCTTCTTTCTTTTCTTTTCCTCTTTTCTTCCTCACCCATTTTCTGCTTCTGTTTTTCTGTTTGGCTTCCACAAGAAGCTTTTTTTTTTTTTTTTATACAAATTCGGTCATCGCGACCTGTGGTCGCGCCACCTGATCGCGGTACTCACTGGAAGACTTCTACCGCTTTCATCGCGGTACCATGGTCGCGTTGGTGGTTGCGTTGCTCACTGCCCAAATTTGATATTTTTCACCGCGAGCTAGTCAGCGCGATCTGTTGTCGCGGTGCTCACTGCCAGAAATTCTATTTTTCACCGCAAGTAGCTCATCGCGATCTCTGGTCGCGGTACTCACTGTCACTTTTTCTTCACTTCATGCAATCTTTCTGGACCGCTCCATCTGGTACATTTAATTACGTTTTATACCCCTCTAATAATAACTTTTTATATCCACATTTTCAAAATTAATTATTCAAAATTAGGGATGTTACACCCAGTACGATGTGAATGCGAGGTTCCTCGTACTTTATCTAGGGTATTCTCAGGAAAAAGGCCATCAGTGGTTGGTGATTTTTAGTAGTGATATTTCCTATGATTTTATAACCATCACTGAGTACAGTTTTTTAGCAGTACAATTTTCAAGAAAACAGATTTTAGCACAGTTTTCAGTGAACAGAAAAAGTTTTATTATTATGCTATGTATCTCAGTACTGTTTTTAGAAAGCAGAAAAAATTTCATTATTATGGATTTTAGTATATTGCTTTCAGGAAAAAAAGATTTCAATATAGTTTTTATGAAACAAATTGCTTTTTAGTACAGTATTCAAAAAACAGATTATTATTTATTTAAGTATTTTCAGGAAACAGGAAACAGTTTTAAAGATAAAGATTTCAGTACATTATTTTCAGCGAACATAATAAGTTTTATTACTATGCATTTCAGTACAATTTTTCAGGAAACAAGAAAAGTATTATTATTATTCATTTCAGAATTTTCAGAAAACAGGAAAAGTTTTATTATTGTGCATTTCAGTACAGTTATCAGAAAACATATTTCTATTCTTTTCAGTACAATTTTCAAGGAGGTTAAATTATAAAGATTAAATTGTTTAGGAACTAATAACACTCACTGAGCTCGTTTAGCTCATTATATTTTTGTGTTTTATAAACCAACCTCCCAGGTAGAGGTGCAGATATTGCAAGAACTCCCAGGACTAGTAAGACTAGTCAAACATTGCTGTGACTGTTTTAAAATATGTGTTCGAAAATTTAAAGGATAAAATATATATTATGTTTCGAAAATTTAAAGGATGAAACAAATTGCCTTAAGTAAGTATTATTTGTTTAGTGTACGAATATTTATTTAAAATTGGATATTGCTTACTTTCGCTTACTTTGAAATTTGTGATTGAATTGTGTTGTATTTTTGATGGACCTGAAGTCCTAAGGGTAGTAGAGAAAGTATTTGAATTTTTAGAAATGCTTTTAAATTGTTTTACAGGTAATGAGAATTGTCTAAATTGCAGCTGTTATGCTGCCAAAATTTTAATAAAGTAATTTAGTATAAAAAGAAAAAGAAAAAAAAAATTTACTCAGATTTTCAGGATAAGTAACAGCTTAGCTTCACTGAAGTCTTTCAACGGGACGAGCTTCGACTGAGAAGCTATCAGTGGGGTTACTGACAGGTCGCCTAGCGTAAGATAGTAAGTTTAGGGGCATATGAGAGCTATTTCAGTTTAGTTACACCCATATTTAATTGAATTATTGATTCTTCCAACAAAGATTTCTTTCATGCCTTTTAGGTCATGACCTGTCAAATTCAAAATTTTCGAGGTTTACAGTGCAGAAGTTGAAAAGGTAAACTGTGATACAACATTTATGAGGAGTATCTAATTCTGTAGTTTGCATTTTAACAGTTATCATTTCAACCATATTAATTATATAAATATTAAGTAAGCCAGCTGTAGTGTTAGTTTTAATGTCAACTTTCTCTTGATGATACTTAGTCCTTTTATTTCTTAATTTTCTACTGCAGATAACATGTTTTACCTTGGCTTTTCCTCGACAACATTTGCCATTCATGATGTTTGTTTGCTTAAAAATATGCAGACACACATATTATGTTTATATATTTGGAGTTGGTTTTTACTTATATCTTATATCCAGTTCATGGAGATTCAGACATATTTGGAGTTGGTTTTCTCCAGTTTGGATCATATTCTATTTTTGGTTTCATATAGAATTGTAACACAATAGGCCTATATATACCTTCAGGATATGTAATTCATCAAGCAACAAAAATGTAACATTATCGTCGCTCAGGATTTGTAACGTTCTTGAATACTTTTGAGTATAAAAGACCGTACTGATGACTATGTCATACCTTGTACTGTCAATTTTAATCTTCCGATCTATCAACTCAACCAACTCTGTAAATGTTAACTCTTTAGAAATCCAAGCCCCAATCAACGAACCACTAACATAATTTAGCCCATCCCAATGTCCATTATAATTGAGTATAAGCCCACGAGTATTGATTTCCTTAAATAAGTGATAAATATTTAGATTCCTATAACATTTCACAAAAATATGAAAAAGAATTCACTGCAAACATTTCACTAACAACATTTTACTGAAAAATATTTCACTAACCAACATTTCACTAACAAACATTTTAATAACTAAGATTTAACTAATAAATATTTCACTAACAATATTTCACCAATATAATTTCCCTAACAACATTGCACTAATCAGATTTCGAAATCATTAACATTTTACAAAAAAAAAAAAAAAAAAAACGTATCACCAAAATCCTTTTAACCACAAATCAAAACTATACATAACACAAATCAAACACATTGTACAAAATAAATCATAAAACATATTTTAAATAAAAAAACAAAAAATAATAAAAAACTAAAACATCCATAAAAATAATAATTTTTTTCCCTACCTTATTCAAATATTGGAAAGGAATCGGGAATAAGAAAACTTGTCAAGCCACTTCTTAAGGTACCATCCAATAATCAATAATAAGTTTTGATTTTGTTGAGGTAATAAAGAAAAAAAAGACAAGAACGAGAGAAGAAAGAGAGAATAAAATAGGTTTAAAATGTGAAGAAAGAGACAAAAAAGTGATTATAAGATTAAACTCAGTATAAGTGTAATCAGTGGTATTTTATGTAATTTATGATGAATTATTTTATAATTTTCTATTTTTTGGGGTTCTTTTAAAATTATTTCATCAGAGAGTAGTTGAGGATGATTTATGAAATTAAATTATAAAAGTAGCTATTAATGATTATTTTTTTCATACGTGGGTGGTTTATGAAATTAAATTATAAAAATGACTATTAACGATTATATTTTCATGTGGCAAAAAATAATTTTTCACATACTGACACGTCCAGAAAATGAATTTCTACTCCCAAGTGCAGGAGTGTCGAAGTAATAAATTAACCCGGTGAGACCGGGGTCGATCCACGAGGAAGAATATTTAGATCCTGCAAAAACCAATAAAAATCTACAAGGAAAATATAATAGGAAATAAAATATTATGAAATGAGGGTAGGTATAATGGTGAAACAAATTAAATTAAAACATGCTAAGGTTAGAGGTTCCACTCTTGGTATATGATTTAAGTTATATTTAACTCCGTTTTTATTACTCAATTGGAATCCACACACAAAGGAGGTTCCAATCGGAAGTTATCCCATTTAAGTTCTTTACACATCTATCAAGTTATATTTCTTTTCTTTTAGTTATATTACAATGGATACTCTACACTCCTTATGTTAAATGGGTTCAAGTACTTATTGTGCCAATCAACTACCATAAATCAAGATTCATTTGCCAGATGCAGGTATAACCATGTGGTTCTAGACGGATTCAAGTATTTATGGTGTTGTTTGTCTACAATGAATCAAGAATCCTTGGTCAGAGGTGCAGGTACAACCATGCGGTTCTAGACGGATTCAAGCATTCATTGTGCCAAGAATTGTCTACAATAAGTCAAGATCCCCACTTCACATAAGAGTAAGAGATGAAAATTCAATTAAATAAGAAAAGTAATATAAAACATGTAGATAAATTTACACAAATGAATATAAACTTTAAGACCATGTTAAGAGTTAAATAAATCTTTATTCACATACCAAGAGCTTCTCCCTTCACCTTAGCAAAAAGAGAATTTAGCTACTCATGATAGAAGAAAGAAAACAAGTAAAAGAAATAAAATGAGCAAGAGAGAAATTAGATTATCACAAAAGTTCAACAATACAACAATGTAAGGTGAACTTGGCAAGGAACCCAAGCTGCCTTCAAGCTTATACAAGACCTCTATTTATAGACACAATGAGAGGCAAACAAGTCAAAAATGGTAGGAATAAATTAATGCAAGTTGATTGAATTTGGTAAGGTAAAGTTGTCAACTTTGTTGTTTTCTACACATGCACCGACTTGTCCACCGAATTAGGCACCGTTCTTTTCACAATTTGATCTCGTGATAAACATCAAAGTTGTAGATAATTCTCTTATCTTTCTAGAATGATAAGACTCATAATATTTGGAATTTTCTGGAGAGAGTTATGGCCCAAATAGTGAAGACTGCCCAATTGACGCGGCCATGCAAACCAGCCCAAGATAATCCAATATTTGTCTTCAAAGGAGTCCAAATCTGAGAAGAGTTTACAAACCAAACTTATAGGGCTATGAGTTATCTTTCCAACACTATCAAGAACGTAGTGAATGGATATTTGAGTGCAAAGTTATGCCCATTACACTGAACCTGCATCAAAATAGAAAGTTTAACAATTAAGTGTAGTTATAAATAAGTTAGGTAATTTGATGACACTAATAGTATAAAATAATGGTTTTAACCTTTATTATTATACAAATTTAAGTGTTCATTGATGAGAGGTGATAGGTGTTCACCTATTAAACTCCTTATGTTAAATTAAACATAAGTCACCGGGTTAGGTGGACTTTTATGACATAAGTGTTCATCACATTGTAATAGGTGACATAGTTCATCAGAGTCCACCTATTATTTGTGATAACTTTTATGATTATTTATTTTTATGCTAAAAAAAAAAAAAGATAAAAAATAATAGGTGTCATCATTTCATCTCGATTTTTTTTAAATTTATTAAGAGACTTCACTATTCATCTTAGTTTGACTATTCAAATATATGAACTCTCAAATATAAATTGACTTTCATGCTCATATACCCAAAGCAAGTGTTCATAAACTACTCTTCTCACACACACACTTTGACATTTGATCGTGGGTTGCAAATTGAAGATTATTAAGAGTCTATTCTTGTGGGTTAACAAAATCAACAACCAAAGGTAGTGAATCCTCTTCTTCCTCTCTTGCTCAAAAAGGAAAAAAAAAAAAAAGAAGAAAAAAAAAGGTAATAATAAATTATGGATACGTTTGGTTTCGAAGCCTTCTTAACTCGAGTAATTAAGTCCGTAGGGGTGTCTCAACACCTAATGCCCTAAGGTCAACTAATCTGGGAGCCATTGACCTAAAGCTCGCTAAATGGGTTAAGAAGAAAGCTTAAGGGAACTAGACATTGCACTATCCACATGCACCGACTTTTCCATCGAATTAGGCACCGTTCACTACCTTTGGTTGTTGATTTTGTTAACCCACAAGAATAGACTCTTAATAATCTTCAATTTGCAACCCACGATCAAATGTCGAAGTGTGTGTGTGAGAAGAGTAGTTTATGAACACTTGCTTTGGGTATATGAGCATGAAAGTCAATTTATATTTGAGAGTTCATAGATTTGAATAGTCAAACTAAGATGAATAGTGAAGTCTCTTAATAAATTTAAAAAAATCGAGATGAAATGATGACACCTATTATTTATTATCTTTTTTTTTTAGCATAAAAATAAATAATCATAAAAGTTATCACAAATATTATCAACTATCCCTCCCCCCAACCAAATAAAGACATTGTCCTCAATGTCTAAGGATAAAGAGAGAGTGTAGAAGAAATAACCTGAACCAAAGATTAATGAAAAGAAAAACCTGCAACATACTAGAACAAGGTAAAAAGAAGATATTTATTGAAAACAAAAATGGGAAAGAAAGAAAGGAAAAACAAAATACATAGGTCAAGCCAATCTACGCTTTTTGCTACCCTCAGCAACTGACCAATCTAACTTAGATGTGGTAATATCATATTCGGGAACAAAAGCTTCTAATTGTTCAATCAATTGATGAACATTAGAAGCAGTGACAATGATACGTCGAGCTAGAGGTGAGATAAATTGGTTTTCCACAGCATGATCTAGGAAAGACAATAGACCATCATAAAAACCACAAATATTCAACAAGCCTATTGGTTTTTGATGGATTTTGAGTTGGGCCCATGAGGTGACTTCAAAGATTTCCTCTAAGGTTCCAAATCCCCCTGGTAAGGCTATGAATGCATCAGCATGACTAAACATTTCAGCTTTGCGTTCATGCATGTCTGAAACAATCTGCACTTCCCCAATTGTATTTCCTGTAATACCACCCACACTCAAAGCTTTTGGGATGACACCCAAAACTTGACTGCCGCCATCATAAGCAGCTTTTGAGACACGACCCATCAGCCCAAGGTTACCTCCGCCATAAACTAAATGAATCTTTTTCTCTGCTAATACCCTACCAAGCTGGTCAGCAGCTTCCTCAAATTCTCTATTCTTACCAGAACTAGACCCACAAAAGACACAAATATTAGTAAAGCGGCGTGAGATGGTGTTTGCCATTGTTATGCACGCTTTTTTTTTTTTGGAAATTTGTAGAGTTGTGAGAACTGGAGAAGATAGAGAAGTGTCATTTATAGAGCTCAAAAAGAAGATGAAATCATGGAAGCTATATGACTAGGTCTGCATTGGCAGATGGGTGTCAGTCTAGAGTATAAAATGTCAAAAAGAGTGGCTGACCTGTATCTGTACAAGTAGTTGTGATTGTGGCTCACATCTTCCTCTGGTTTTACGTCCAGAAACGGCTTGAACGCCCTCTATGGGTCGAGGATAGGCTTCCCATCCAATTTTCTTATAAATTGGCAAACAGGGTCTTTTAAAGTCAGATTCCCAAGACTGTATCGCTCCTGTTCTCTTTGAAATTGGTTCCATAAAGCGAGAATTGCAATATGCACATATCCACTAGGATGCGTCTCAAGAGTCAACAAAATATTGTCTAATGACTCCTTACTCAGGCCATCCTTAATGAATTGTATTTTATCTTCTCGATTTACAGACACCATTCCAAGAGAACGACAGCGCGTGTTACAAGTCGTGCGAGCACACTTATAACATACACCCAATTTCTTTGCTCTTCTTTTCTTTGCATAACTGCTTTTACCCAGACCAGGCATGTAAGTAAGAAATGAATCAGAGAACTCACCTGCCAATCTTACCTTGGCTTCAATCAGCCAACGTACCTCAACAGGGATGCCCTTGCACATTAGCATTCTTAATCTTTCGGACCGTGCTTTGTAAATTTTCATCAATGCTTTTTGAGGAAATAAGGGAAAATGATTTTTCAATTTTTCGAGAATTTCTTCCATTTTTGTGAAAAAGAAAAGGGAGAGAAAGGAGAATGTACAAAGCAAGATTTTTTTTTTTTTTATTGTATCAACTATTGTGGGAGACTGAAAACACCGACTTGAAAAGTCACGGAGTACCGTTATCCGCCATTTAACCGGGAAAATAAAAGAAGGAAAAAGAAAAACAAAAATACAAAATTAGCCTGCAATCACAAAAAAAATTAAAGTTAGAGAGAAATATGCAAACCCAATTCAAATCATATCAATGGTTTTCATAACATGGGTTTGAAAGAGGAAGAGTCCCTTCTTCGAAAACTTGATTTTCAAGAAATGGTTTAAGTCTTTGACCGTTCACTTTAAACACGTTACCATTCCTAGGGTTTTCAATGTCAACGGCCCCATAAGGATATACATGTTTCACAACAAATGGACCGCTCCACCTAGATCTCAATTTTCCAGGGAATATGTGAAGTCGAGAATTATAAAGTAAGACTTTTTGCCCAACATCAAATGTTTTTCTTAAAATTAATTTGTCATGAAAGGTTTTGGTTCTATCTTTATAAATTCTCGAATTCTCATATGCATCATTTCTTAATTCCTCAAGTTCATTCAGTTGTAGCTTACGTAATTTGCAAGCATCATCAATGTTTGAATTAAAAGTTTTGATAGCCCAGTAAGCTTTATGCTCCAGTTCCACAGGCAAGTGACAAGGTTTCCCATAAACTAATCGATAGGGTGACATACCCAAAGATGTTTTGAAAGCAGTACGGTAAGCTCAAAGTGCATCGTTTAGTCTAAGTGACCAATCTTTGCGATTTGGATTAACCGTTTTTTCTAAAATTTGTTTTATCTCTCGATTAGCTAATTCAACTTGTCCACTTGTCTGAGGGTGATAAGGGGTAGCAACTTTGTGTGTAATCCCATATTTCTTCATTAGAGACTCAAAGACTTTGTTGCAAAAATGTGTTCCCCCATCACTTATAATGACTCGAGGAATTCCAAAACGACTCAAAATATTTTCTTTCAAAAATCTGACAACTGTTTTGTGGTCATTATTTCGACATGGAATTGCCTCGATCCATTTGGAGACATAGTCAACTGCGACTAAAATGTAAACAAAACCGAATGATGATGGAAACGGGCCCATGAAATCTATCCCCCAACAATCAAATATTTCAATGACAAGTATAGGGTTTAGAGGCATCATGTGCCGTTTAGAAATAGCCCCCAGTTTTTGACAATTTTCACAAGTTTTGCAGAATGTGTAGGTGTCTTTGAACAGAGTTGGCCAATAAAATCCACATTGTAAGATTTTTGCAGCCGTTTTCCTTGACGAAAAATGACCCCCACATGCTTCTGTATGACAAAATTTAATGACACTACTTACCTCATTGTCGGGTATGCATCTACGAAAAATTTGATCAGGGCAATACTTGAACAGGTATGGGTCATTCCAATAAAAATTTCTAACCTCTGTCAGAAACTTTTTCTTATCTTGTGCTGTCCATTGAGATGGCATCTCTCCTGTTACAAGAAAATTGACAATTTTAGCATACCATGGCATTTTACTAATAGAAAACAAAAACTCATCTGGAAAAGAGTCATTGATAGGTGTTATGTCCAAGGATGAGTTCGTTGTAAGTCTTGACAAATGATCTGCAACAACATTTTCGGCTCCTTTTTTATCTTTGATTGTGATGTTGAATTCTTGGAGCAACAAAATCCACCGTATCAATCTAGGTTTGGCATCCTGTTTAGACATTAAGTACCTCACAGCAGCATGATCAGTGAAAACAATAGTTGAAGAGCCAATTAAATAAGATCGGAATTTGTCTAATGCAAATATTACAGCAAGTAGTTCTTTTTCTGTAGTAGTATAATTCATTTGTGCACTATTCAAAGTTCTACTTGCGTAATAAATGACATAAGGCTTACCTTCCTTCCTTTGCCCTAGCACGGCACCGACAGCAAAATCGCTAGCATCACACATCAACTCAAAAGGCAGAGACCAATCAGGGGATTGCATGATAGGGGCAGTTGTCAAAAGGCTAATCAACTTATCAAAAGATTTTTGACAATCGTGAGTCCATTCAAATGGTGCATCTTTTATTAGGAGATTACAAAGAGGTCTAGATATTGCACTAAAGTCTTTAATGAATCTCCTATAAAATCCTGCATGGCCTAGGAAAGATCGAACATCCCTAACCGTTTTTGGTGGAGGCAAATGGGCAATTAATTCAACTTTTGCTTTGTCAACTTCAATTCCCTTAGAAGAAACCACATGTCCTAGGACAATTCCAGAGGTGACCATGTAATGACATTTTTCCCAATTTAACACCAAGCCTTTTTCTTCACATCTTTTTAACACATTTTCTAAATTTTCAAGGCAATTATCAAATGAATTTCCAAACACTGTTAGATCATCCATAAAGACCTCTAAAAAATGTTCAACCATGTCACTAAAAATGCTCAACATACATCTTTGAAATGTTGCAGGAGCATTACAAAGGCCAAAAGGCATCCTTCTAAATGCAAAGGTGCCAAAGGGACATGTGAATGTTGTCTTTTCTTGGTCCTCTAGTGCTATGGGGATTTGATAATAACCTGAGTAACCATCAAGAAAACAGTAGTAGGGATGTCCTGCCACT
The DNA here is from genome assembly GCA_003430845.1 of Xanthoceras sorbifolium. Lineage (NCBI taxonomy): Eukaryota > Viridiplantae > Streptophyta > Magnoliopsida > Sapindales > Sapindaceae > Xanthoceras > Xanthoceras sorbifolium. The sequence goes on from CM010613.1 coordinate 9,590,417, forward strand.
CTTTCTAGAATTTGGTCAAGAAATGGTAAGGGAAAATGGTCTTTTCTAGTGGCAGCATTTAATTTTCTATAGTCAATACACATTCGCCAACTAGATGAGACTCGTGTTGGTATTAACTCTCCTTTTTCATTTTTTACCACTGTGACTCCAGATTTCTTAGGGACTACTTGTGTTGGACTTACCCACTTACTATCAGAAATAGGGTAGATAATTCCTACATCAAGTAACTTGAGAACTTCACCTCTTACTACCTCTTTCATGTGTGGATTTAATCTTCTTTGGGGCTGTTGCCGGGGAAGTATCATTTGGTGTCCAAAACCATCAAAATTCTTTTCATCTTTTTCATTTTCTTTTTCTTGTAAATAAGTTCATTTTTGGTGTTTTTGTTTGCTTTTATTCTGTTGCATCTAAGACTTGCATGAGAGCTTGGTCACGTACACCGACTGGTAGACTTGTTAGGGGCTCTCCATCTGCATTTGAAAATATGGCAGAAAACGAAGTTGAAAGAGTTACTGATCTTGGGGACAATCGTTCCCAACACAATGATCATGCACAACCTAGAACACTTAGAGACTACATGAACCCCACAAGAACTAGTGCTCCATCATGTCTAGTTTTTCCTCTAGATGCATCTCATTTCAACTTTAAGCCGGGTATTATTCAACTTTTACCCAAATTTCATGGCTTAGATGCCGAAAACCCATACCTGCATTTGAGAGAGTTTGAGGAAGTGTGCAACACTTACAATGACACAAATTGTAGCATGAACACCATCCGACTAAAGCTTTTCCCTTTCTCTTTGAAAGATAAAGCTAAAACATGGCTGCAAAATCTTAGGTCTAGATCTATTGGTAATTGGGATGAAATGCAGGAACAGTTCTTGAAAAAGTTCTTTCCTCATCATAGAACAAATTCCTTCAAAAGACAAATTAGCACTTTCAGCCAGAAACCAGGAGAGACCCTTTACCAATCTTGGGAGAGGTACAAAGAATTGCTTAATTCTTGTCCTCACCACGGCTTTGAAACATGGAGACTAGTCACACACTTTTACGAGGGTTTAACACCCTAAGGTAGACAAATGGTCGAAATGATGTGTAATGGAGAGTTTGGAGATAAAGACCCTGAAGAGGCACTAGACTACCTAGACCTATTAGCAGAGAATGCTCAAAATTGGGACACTGCAGGTACCCAAGAGGCACCGAGCAAAGCTCAAGCCTCTACATCTAGTGGAGGTATTTACAACCTTAGGGAAGAACATGACATTCAAGCCAAATTTGCATCTCTAGCTAGAAAGGTCGAGGCCTTAGAATTGAAAAAGAGCGGTCACCTAAAATCCGCTCAAGAAATTGTGTGTCACATATGTGATACCAATGACCATTCAACTAAGGAGTGCCCAACTCTGCCTGCATTCAAAGAATGTCTCCATGAACAAGCCAATGTCCTCAACACTTTCAAAAGGCCAAATCCTAACCCATACTCACAGACCTACAACCCAGGTTGGAGAAATCACCCAAACTTCAGTTGGAGGAATGATAATCATGCACAATCTTCACAACCATCACCTCCTCAAGGTCACCAAAACTTTCAAGGTACTCAAGGTTATGCACCCTATGTCCCACAATTTAGGAAAAACCTTGAGGAAACATTGCATTCATTCATTGAAAAGCAAGAGACCATTAACAATCAAACTTCACAAACCTTGTCCGATTTAAAAGACACTCTTGCTAAGATTGCATCAACACTCACCATCCATGAAAAAGGAAAATTTCCTTCTCAACCTCAACCCAATCCTAAGGGTCAATACAACCTGGAAGAGGGTAGTTCAGAAAGTCAACACATGGACCAAGTTAAATAACTCATAACTCTTCGCAATGGTAAGGTTGTCGAAAAACCTATTCTTGATCCTTGTGAGAAAGATGATAAGTCTATCTCCAAGAGTAAGGAAGGGGTTGATAAGCCTGTATCTAGCCAAGAAAAGACCAAACTCCCACCTGTAGCTCCATTTCCTCAAGCATTGAACAATCCAAGGAAATTGAACCACAATCCTGAAATTTATGAAATTTTCAAACAAGTGAAGGTCAATATTCCTTTGTTGGATGCTATTAAACAGGTTCCTTCTTATGCAAAATTTTTGAAAGACTTGTGCACTGTGAAAAGAAAACTGAATGTGAAAAAGAGAGCCTTTTTAGCAGAACAAGTAAGTTCCATTCTTCAAAACAATAATTCTATGAAATATAAGGACCCTGGTTGTCCTACAATTTCATGCATTATTGGAGAGCATAAAATCGAACAGGCTTTACTTGATCTTGGTGCTAGTGTTAATTTACTTCCATATTCAGTTTATCAAGAACTTGATCTAGGTGAGTTAAAACCAACTTCCATTACTCTTTTACTTGCTGATAGAACAATTAAAGTGCCAAGAGGGATAGTGGAAGATGTGTTAGTACAAGTCGATAAATTCATATATCCTGTGGATTTTATTGTCTTGGATACACAACCTGTAGCTAATGGGTGTAAACCAATTCCTGTTATTTTAGGCCGCCCATTTTTAGCAACTTCTAATGCTTTGATTAATTGCAGGAATGGCGTAATGAAGATGACATTTGGAAATATGTCACTAGAACTTAATGTTTTCAACATGTGCAAACAACCACAAGATGAAGGTGATGAAAATGAAGAAGCAAACATGATTGAAGCTATTGTTGAAGATCATCTTCAAACAGGGAGTTCTTCTGATCCTTTGGAAACTTGTTTAGTTAATTCATTTGAGTCAAGCATGCAACTAGATCCTACTGTTTCTAATATATGTTCGTTGCTTGATTGTACCCAGGTGATGGAGAACAAAGGTTGGAAGCCGAAATTTGAAGAATTGGGACCTGTCAATGAAAGTAAACAAGAAGAAGTACCCAAACTAGAATTGAAGCCATTACCTGAAGGACTGAAATATGCATTCCTTGGTGAAGAACAAACTTACCCGGTGGTAATTTCTTCAACTCTTACCAACGAACAGGAAGGTAAATTGATAGAGGTACTTAAAAGGCATAAAAATGCAATTGGGTGGACTTTAAAAGACATAAAAGGCATTAATCCTTTGATATGTACACATAGAATACATCTAGAAGATAATGCTAGAACATGTCAACAGCCCCAAAGAAGATTAAATCCACACATGAAAGAGGTAGTAAGAGGTGAAGTTCTCAAGTTACTTGATGTAGGAATTATCTACCCTATTTCTGATAGTAAGTGGGTAAGTCCAACACAAGTAGTCCCTAAGAAATCTGGAGTCACAGTGGTAAAAAATGAAAAAGGAGAGTTATTACCAACACGAGTCTCATCTAGTTGGCGAATGTGTATTGACTATAGAAAATTAAATGCTGCCACTAGAAAAGACCATTTTCCCTTACCATTTCTTGACCAAATTCTAGAAAGAGTGGCAGGACATCCCTACTACTGTTTTCTTGATGGTTACTCAGGTTATTATCAAATCCCCATAGCACTAGAGGACCAAGAAAAGACAACATTCACATGTCCCTTTGGCACCTTTGCATTTAGAAGGATGCCTTTTGGCCTTTGTAATGCTCCTGCAACATTTCAAAGATGTATGTTGAGCATTTTTAGTGACATGGTTGAACATTTTTTAGAGGTCTTTATGGATGATCTAACAGTGTTTGGAAATTCATTTGCTAATTGCCTTGAACATTTAGAAAATGTGTTAAAAAGATGTGAAGAAAAAGGCTTGGTGTTAAATTGGGAAAAATGTCATTACATGGTCACCTCTAGAATTGTCCTAGGACATGTGGTTTCTTCTAAGGGAATTGAAGTTGACAAAGCAAAAGTTGAATTAATTGCCCATTTGCCTCCACCAAAAACGGTTAGGGATGTTCGATCTTTCCTAGGCCATGCAGGATTTTATAGGAGATTCATTAAAGACTTTAGTGCAATATCTAGACCTCTTTGTAATCTCCTAATAAAAGATGCACCATTTGAATGGACTCAAGATTGTCAAAAATCTTTTGATAAGTTGATTAGCCTTTTGACAACTGCCCCTATCATGCAATCCCCTGATTGGTCTCTGCCTTTTGAGTTGATGTGTGATGCTAGCGATTTTGCTGTCGGTGCCGTGCTAGGGCAAAGGAAGGAAGGTAAGCCTTATGTCATTTATTACGCAAGTAGAACTTTGAATAGTGCACAAATGAATTATACTACTACAGAAAAAGAACTACTTGCTGTAATATTTGCATTAGACAAATTCCGATCTTATTTAATTGGCTCTTCAACTATTGTTTTCACTGATCATGCTGCTGTGAGGTACTTAATGTCTAAACAGGATGCCAAACCTAGATTGATACGGTGGATTTTGTTGCTCCAAGAATTCAACATCACAATCAAAGATAAAAAAGGAGCCGAAAATGTTGTTGCAGATCATTTGTCAAGACTTACAACGAACTCATCCTTGGACATAACACCTATCAATGACTCTTTTCCAGATGAGTTTTTGTTTTCTATTAGTAAAATGCCATGGTATGCTAAAATTGTCAATTTTCTTGTAACAGGAGAGATGCCATCTCAATGGACAGCACAAGATAAGAAAAAGTTTCTGACAGAGGTTAGAAATTTTTATTGGAATGACCCATACCTGTTCAAGTATTGCCCTGATCAAATTTTTCGTAGATGCATACCCGACAATGAGGTAAGTAGTGTCATTAAATTTTGTCATACAGAAGCATGTGGGGGTCATTTTTCGTCAAGGAAAACGGCTGCAAAAATCTTACAATGTGGATTTTATTGGCCAACTCTGTTCAAAGACACCTACACATTCTGCAAAACTTGTGAAAATTGTCAAAAACTGGGGGCTATTTCTAAACGGCACATGATGCCTCTAAACCCTATACTTGTCATTGAAATATTTGATTGTTGGGGGATAGATTTCATGGGCCCATTTCCATCATCATTCGGTTTTGTTTACATTTTAGTCGCAGTTGACTATGTCTCCAAATGGATCGAGGCAATTCCATGTCGAAATAATGACCACAAAACAGTTGTCAGATTTTTGAAAGAAAATATTTTGAGTCGTTTTGGAATTCCTCGAGTCATTATAAGTGATGGGGGAACACATTTTTGCAACAAAGTCTTTGAGTCTCTAATGAAGAAATATGGGATTACACACAAAGTTGCTACCCCTTATCACCCTCAGACAAGTGGACAAGTTGAATTAGCTAATCGAGAGATAAAACAAATTTTAGAAAAAACGGTTAATCCAAATCGCAAAGATTGGTCACTTAGACTAAACGATGCACTTTGGGCTTACCGTACTGCTTTCAAAACATCTTTGGGTATGTCACCCTATCGATTAGTTTATGGGAAACCTTGTCACTTGCCTGTGGAACTGGAGCATAAAGCTTACTGGGCTATCAAAACTTTTAATTCAAACATTGATGATGCTTGCAAATTACGTAAGCTACAACTGAATGAACTTGAGGAATTAAGAAATGATGCATATGAGAATTCTAGAATTTATAAAGATAGAACCAAAACCTTTCATGACAAATTAATTTTAAGAAAAACATTTGATGTTGGGCAAAAAGTCTTACTTTATAATTCTCGACTTCACATATTCCCTGGAAAATTGAGTTCTAGGTGGAGCGGTCCATTTGTTGTGAAACATGTATATCCTTATGGGGCCGTTGACATTGAAAACCCTAGGAATGGTAACGTGTTTAAAGTGAACGGTCAAAGACTTAAACCATTTCTTGAAAATCAAGTTTTCGAAGAAGGGACTCTTCCTCTTTCAAACCCATGTTATGAAAACCATTGATATGATTTGAATTGGGTTTGCATATTTCTCTCTAACTTTAATTTTTTTTGTGATTGCAGGCTAATTTTGTATTTTTGTTTTTCTTTTTCCTTCTTTTATTTTCCCGGTTAAATGGCGGATAACGGTACTCCGTGACTTTTCAAGTCGGTGTTTTCAGTCTCCCACAATAGCTGATACAATAAAAAAAAAAAAAAAAATCTTGCTTTGTACATTCTCCTTTCTCTCCCTTTTCTTTTTCACGAAAATGGAAGAAATTCTCGAGAAATTGAAAAATCATTTTCCCTTATTTCCTCAAAAAGCATTGATGAAAATTTACAAAGCACGGTCCGAAAGATTAAGAATGCTAATGTGCAAGGGCATCCCTGTTGAGGTACGTTGGCTGATTGAAGCCAAGGTAAGATTGGCAGGTGAGTTCTCTGATTCATTTCTTACTTACATGCCTGGTCTGGGTAAAAGCAGTTATGCAAAGAAAAGAAGAGCAAAGAAATTGGGTGTATGTTATAAGTGTGCTCGCACGACTTGAAACACGCGCTGTCGTTCTCTTGGAATGGTGTCTGTAAATCGAGAAGATAAAATACAATTCATTAAGGATGGCCTGAGTAAGGAGTCATTAGACAATATTTTGTTGACTCTTGAGACGCATCCCAGTGGAGATGTGCATATTGCAATTCTCGCTTTATGGAACCAATTTCAAAGAGAACAGGAGCGATACAGTCTTGGGAATCTGACTTTAAAAGACCCTGTTTGCCAATTTATAAGAAAATTGGATGGGAAGCCTATCCTCGACCCATAGAGGGCGTTCAAGCCGTTTCTGGACGTAAAACCAGAGGAAGATGTGAGCCACAATCACAACTACTTGTACAGATACAGGTCAGCCACTCTTTTTGACATTTTATACTCTAGACTGACACCCATCTGCCAATGCAGACCTAGTCATATAGCTTCCATGATTTCATCTTCTTTTTGAGCTCTATAAATGACACTTCTCTATCTTCTCCAGTTCTCACAACTCTACAAATTTCCAAAAAAAAAAAAAAGCGTGCATAACAATGGCAAACACCATCTCACGCCGCTTTACTAATATTTGTGTCTTTTGTGGGTCTAGTTCTGGTAAGAATAGAGAATTTGAGGAAGCTGCTGACCAGCTTAGTAGGGTATTAGCAGAGAAAAAGATTCATTTAGTTTATGGCGGAGGTAACCTTGGGCTGATGGGTCGTGTCTCAAAAGCTGCTTATGATGGCGGCAGTCAAGTTTTGGGTGTCATCCCAAAAGCTTTGAGTGTGGGTGGTATTACAGGAAATACAATTGGGGAAGTGCAGATTGTTTCAGACATGCATGAACGCAAAGCTGAAATGTTTAGTCATGCTGATGCATTCATAGCCTTACCAGGGGGATTTGGAACCTTAGAGGAACTCTTTGAAGTCACCTCATGGGCCCAACTCAAAATCCATCAAAAACCAATAGGCTTGTTGAATATTTGTGGTTTTTATGATGGTCTATTGTCTTTCCTAGATCATGCTGTGGAAAACCAATTTATCTCACCTCTAGCTCGACGTATCATTGTCACTGCTTCTAATGTTCATCAATTGATTGAACAATTAGAAACTTTTGTTCCCGAATATGATATTGCCACATCTAAGTTAGATTGGTCAGTTGCTGAGGGTAGCAAAAAGCGTAGATTGGCTTGACCTATGTATTTTGTTTTTCCTTTCTTTCTTTCCCATTTTTGTTTTCAATAAATATGTTCTTTTTTCCTTGTTCTAGTATGTTGCAGGTTTTTCTTTTCATTAATCTTTGGTTCAGGTTATTTCTTCTACACTCTCTCTTTATCCTTAGACATTGAGGACAATGTCTTTATTTGGTTGGGGGGAGGGATAGTTGATAATATTTGTGATAACTTTTATGATTATTTATTTTTATGTTAAAAAAAAAAAGATAATAAATAATAGGTGTCATCATTTCATCTCGATTTTTTTAAAATTTATTAAGAGACTTCACTATTCATCTTAGTTTGACTATTCAAATCTATGAACTCTCAAATATAAATTGACTTTCATGCTCATATACCCAAAGCAAGTGTTCATAAACTACTCTTCTCACACACACACTTTGACATTTGATCGTGGGTTGCAAATTGAAGATTATTAAGAGTCTATTCTTGTGGGTTAACAAAATCAACAACCAAAGGTAGTGAATCCTCTTCTTCCTCTCTTGCTCAAAAAGAAAAAAAAAAGAAAAAAGAAAAAAAAGGTAATACTAAATTATGGATACGTTTGGTTTCGAAGCCTTCTTAACTCGAGTAATTAAGTCCGTAGGGGTGTCTCAACACCTAATGCCCTAAGGTCAACTGATCTGGGAGCCATTGACCTAAAGCTCGCTAAATGGGTTAAGAAGAAAGCTTAAGGGAACTAGACATTGCACTATCCACTATTACTATATAAATCTGGTTACATTTCAACCCGAGTGATTAAGTCCGTAGGGGTGTCTCAACACCTAATGCCCTAAGGTCAACTGATCTGGGAGTCATTGGCCTAAAGCTTGCTACATGGGTTAGGAATGTACTATATATCTTATTCAAAAAAAAAAAAAAAAAAAACAGAGAGAGAGAGGAAGAAATACATTGCTCTGCCTAAGGAAATTATTTTGGAAGAAACATTAGAATAGAACTTTGATATTTTCGGTGAAGCCCCATGAACTTATGTCAACTTATAATGAGCACAAAGAAGGTTTGTCAATATCTTGTCTAAGGGTACATGTTGCACACAAAAACGAAGAAGACAAATTAAATATTTTTGTCGAGAGTTCATCTATTTGGATAGAACAAACGAAGAATGGGTAAATGAAGACTTAGATATAAATTTGAAAAATCATTATGAAATGATAACGCTTTAATTGCTAGGGACTAGCAATAAGCTGGTTGGGGGGTGTGATGCACACTTAAATTTGTATAATAATAAAGGTTAAAACCATTATTTTATACTATTAGTGTCATCAAATTACCTAACTTATTTATAACTACACTTAATTGTTAAACTTTCTATTTTGATGCAGGTTCAGTGTAATGGGCATAACTTTGCACTCAAATATCCAATCACTACGTTCTTGATAGTGTTGGAAAGATAACTCATAGCCCTATAAGTTTGGTTTGTAAACTCTTATCAGGTTTGGACTCCTTTGAAGACAAATATTGGATTATCTTGGGCTGGTTTGCATGGCCGCGTCAATTGGGCAGTCTTCACTATTTGGGCCATAACTCTCTCCAGAAAATTCCAAATATTATGAGTCTTATCATTCTAGAAAGATAAGAGAATTATCTACAACTTTGGTGTTTATCACGAGATCAAATTGTCAAAGGAACGGTGCCTAATTCGGTGGAAAAGGCGGTGCAACAAAGTTGACAACTTTACCTTACCAAATTCAATCAACTTGCATTAATTTATTCCTACCATTTTTGACTTGTTTGCCTCTCATTGTGTCTATAAATAGAGGCCTTGTATAAGCTTGAAGGCAGCTTGGGTTCCTTGCCAAGTTCACCTTACATTGTTGTATTGTTGAACTTTTGTGATAATCTAATTTCTCTCTTGCTCATTTTATTTCTTTTACTTGTTTTCTTTCTTTTATCATGAGTAGCTAAATTCTCTTTTTGCTAAGGTGAAGGGTGAAGCTCTTGGTATGTGAATAAAGATTTATTTAACTCTTAACATGGTCTTAAAGTTTATATTCATTTGTGTAAATTTATCTACATGTTTTATATTACTTTTCTTATTGAATTGAATTTTCATCTCTTACTCTTATGTGAAGTGGGGATCTTGACTTATTGTAGACAATTCTTGGCACAATGAATACTTGAATCCGTCTAGAACCGCATGGTTGTACCTGCACCTCTGACCAAGGATTCTTGATTCATTGTAGACAAACAACACCATAAATACTTGAATCCGTCTAGAACCGCATGGTTATACCTGCATCTGGCAAAGGAATCTTGATTTATGGTAGTTGATTGGCACAATAAGTACTTGAACCCATTTAACATAAGGAGTGTAGAGTATCCATTGTAATATAACTAAAAGAAAAGAAATATAACTTGATAGATGTGTAAAGAACTTAAATGGGTTAACTTCCGATTGGAACCTCCTTTATGTGTGGATTCCAATTGAGTGATAAAAATGAGTTAAATATAACTTAAACCATATACCAAGAGTGGAACCTCTAACGTTAGCATGTTTTAATTTAATTTGTTTCACCATTATACCTACCCTCATTTCACAATATTTTATTTCCTATTATATTTTCCTTGTAGATTTTTGTTGGTTTTTGCAGGATCTAAATATTCTTCCTCGTGGATCGACCCCGGTCTCACCGGGTTAATTTATTACTTCGACACTCCTGCACTTGGGAGTAGAAATCCATTTTCTGGACGTGTCATTCATCACACCCCCCAACCAGTTTATTGCTAGTCCCTAGCAATTAAAGCGTTATCATTTCATAATGATTTTTCAAATTTATATCTAAGTCTTCATTTACCCATTCTCCGTTTGTTCTATCCAAATAGATGAACTCTCGACAAAAATATTTAATTTGTCTTCTTCATTTTTGTGTGCAACATGTACCCTTAGACAAGATATTGACAAACCTTCTTTGTGCTCATTATAAGTTGACATAAGTTCATGGGGCTTCACCGAAAATATCAAAGTTCTATTCTAATGTTTCTTCCAAAATAACTTCCTTAGGCAGAGCAATGTATTTCTTCCTCTCTCTCTCTCTCTGTTTTTTTTTTTTTTAAATAAGATATATAGTACATTCCTAACCCATGTAGCAAGCTTTAGGCCAATGACTCCCAGATCAGTTGACCTTAGGGCATTAGGTGTTGAGACACCCCTACGGGCTTAATCACTCGGGTTGAAATGTAACCAGATTTATATAGTAATAGTGGATATTGCAATGTCTAGTTCCCTTAAGCTTTCTTTTTAACCCATGTAACGAGCTTTAGGCCAATGGCTCCCAGATCAGTTGACCTTAGGGCATTAGGTATTGAGACACCCCTACGGACTTAATTACTCGAGTTAAGAAGGCTTCGAAACTAAACGTATCTTTCTTTTTTTTTTTTTTTTTCTTTTTTTTTTGTTTTTTGTTTTTTGTTTTTTTTTATGAAATGAGCAAGAGAGGAAGAAGAGGATTCACTACCTTTGGTTGTTGATTTTGTTAACCCACAAGAATAGACTCTTAATAATCTTCAATTTGCAACCCACGATCAAATGTCAAAGTGTGTGTGTGAGAAGAGTAGTTTATGAACACTTGCTTTGGGTATATGAGCATGAAAGTCAATTTATATTTGAGAGTTCATAGATTTGAATAGTCAAACTAAGATGAATAGTGAAGTCTCTTAATAAATTTTAAAAAAATCAAGATGAAATGATGACACTTATTATTTATTATCTTTTTTTTTTTTAGCATAATAATAAATAATCATAAAAGTATCACAAATATTATTAACTATCCCTCCCCCCAACCAAATAAAGACATTGTCCTCAATGTCTAAGGATAAAGAGAGAGTGTAGAAGAAATTATCTGAACCAAAAATTAATGAAAAGACAAACCTGCAACAACTAGAAGAAGCTAAAAATAACATATTTATTGAAAACAAAAATGGGAAAGAAAGAAAGGAAAAACAAAATACATAGGTCAAGCCAATCTACGCTTTTTGCTACCCTCAGCAACTGACCAATCTAACTTAGATGTGGCAATATCATATTCGGGAACAAAAGCTTCTAATTGTTCAATCAATTGATGAACATTAGAAGCAGTGACAATGATACGTCGAGCTAGAGGTGAGATAAATTGGTTTTCCACAGCATGATCTAGGAAAGACAATAGACCATCATAAAAACCACAAATATTCAACAAGCCTATTGGTTTTTGATGAATTTTGAGTTGGGCCCATGAGGTGACTTCAAAGAGTTCCTCTAAGGTTCCAAATCCCGCTGGTAAGGCTATGAATGCATCAGCATGACTAAACATTTCAGCTTTGCGTTCATGCATGTCTGAAACAATCTGCACTTCCCCAATTGTATTTCCTGTAATACCACCCACACTCAAAGCTTTTGGGATGACACCCAAAACTTGACTGCCGCCATCATAAGCAGCTTTTGAGACACGACCCATCAGCCCAAGGTTACCTCCGCCATAAACTAAATGAATCTTTTTCTCTGCTAATACCCTACCAAGCTGGTCAGCAGCTTCCTCAAATTCTCTATTCTTACCAGAACTAGACCCACAAAAGACACAAATATTAGTAAAGCGGCGTGAGATGGTGTTTGCCATTGTTATGCACGCTTTTTTTTTTTTTTGGAAATTTGTAGAGTTGTGAGAACTGGAGAAGATAGAGAAGTGTCATTTATAGAGCTCAAAAAGAAGATGAAATCATGGAAGCTATATGACTAGGTCTGCATTGGCAGATGGGTGTCAGTCTAGAGTATAAAATGTCAAAAAGAGTGGCTGACCTGTATCTGTACAAGTAGTTGTGATTGTGGCTCACATCTTCCTCTGGTTTTACGTCCAGAAACGGCTTGAACGCCCTCTATGGGTCGAGGATAGGCTTCCCATCCAATTTTCTTATAAATTGGCAAACAGGGTCTTTTAAAGTCAGATTCCCAAGACTGTATCGCTCCTGTTCTCTTTGAAATTGGTTCCATAAAGCGAGAATTGCAATATGCACATATCCACTAGGATGCGTCTCAAGAGTCAACAAAATATTGTCTAATGACTCCTTACTCAGGCCATCCTTAATGAATTGTATTTTATCTTCTTGATTTACAGACACCATTCCAAGAGAACGACAGCGCGTGTTACAAGTCGTGCGAGCACACTTATAACATACACCCAATTTCTTTGCTCTTCTTTTCTTTGCATAACTGCTTTTACCCAGACCAGGCAAGTAAGTAAGAAATGAATCAGAGAACTCACCTGCCAATCTTACCTTGGCTTCAATCAGCCAACGTACCTCAACAGGGATGCCCTTGCACATTAGCATTCTTAATCTTTCGGACCGTGCTTTATAAATTTTCATCAATGCTTTTTGAGGAAGTAAGGGAAAACGATTTTTCAATTTCTCGAGAATTTCTTCCATTTTTGTGAAAAAGAAAAGGGAGAGAAAAGAGAATGTACAAAGCAAGAATTTTTTTTTTTTTTATCAGCTATTATGAGAGACTGAAAACACCGACTTGAAAAGTCACGGAGTACCGTTATCCGCCATTTAACCGGGAAAATAAAAGAAGGAAAAAGAACAACAAAAATACAAAATTAGCCTGCAATCACAAAAAAATTAAAGTTAGAGAGAAATATGCAAACCCAATTCAAATCATATCAATGGTTTTCATAACATGGGTTTGAAAGAGGAAGAGTCCCTTCTTCGAAAACTTGATTTTCTAGAAATGGTTTAAGTCTTTGACCGTTCACTTTAAACACGTTACCATTCCTAGGGTTTTCAATGTCAACGGCCCCATAAGGATATACATGTTTCACAACAAATAGACCGCTCCACCTAGATCTCAATTTTCTAGGGAATATGTGAAGTCGAGAATTATAAAATAAGACTTTTTGCCCAACATCAAATGTTTTTCTTAAAATTAATTTGTCATGAAAGGTTTTGGTTCTATCTTTATAAATTCTCGAATTCTCATATGCATCATTTCTTAATTCCTCAAGTTCATTCAGTTGTAGCTTACGTAATTTCAAGCATCATCAATGTTTGAATTAAAAGTTTTGATAGCCCAGTAAACTTTATGCTCCAGTTCCACAGGCAAGTGACAAGGTTTCCCATAAACTAATCGATAGGGTGACATACCCAAAGATGTTTTGAAAGCAGTACGGTAAGCCCAAAGTGCATCGTTTAGTCTAAGTGACCAATCTTTGCGATTTGGATTAACCGTTTTTTCTAAAATTTGTTTTATCTCTCGATTAGCTAATTTAACTTGTCCACTTGTCTGAGGGTGATAAGGGGTAGCAACTTTATGTGTAATCCCATATTTCTTCATTAGAGACTCAAAGACTTTGTTGCAAAAATGTGTTCCCCCATCACTTATAATGACTCGAGGAATTCCAAAACGACTCAAAATATTTTCTTTCAAAAATCTGACAACTGTTTTGTGGTCATTATTTCGACATGGAATTGCCTCGATCCATTTGGAGACATAGTCAACTGCGACTAAAATGTAAACAAAACCGAATGATGATGGAAACGGGCCCATGAAATCTATCCCCCAACAATCAAATATTTCAATGACAAGTATAGGGTTTAGAGGCATCATGTGCCGTTTAGAAATAGCCCCCAGTTTTTGACAATTTTCACAAGTTTTGCAGAATGTGTAGGTGTCTTTGAACAGAGTTGGCCAATAAAATCCACATTGTAAGATTTTTGCAGCCATTTTCCTTGACGAAAAATGACCCCCACATGCTTCTGTATGACAAAATTTAATGACACTATTTACCTCATTGTCGGGTATGCATCTACGAAAAATTTGATCAGGGCAATACTTGAACAGGTATGGGTCATTCCAATAAAAATTTCTAACCTCTGTCAGAAACTTTTTCTTATCTTGTGCTGTCCATTGAGATGGCATCACTCCTGTTACAAGAAAATTGACAATGTTAGCATACCATGGCATTTTACTAATAGAAAACAAAAACTCATCTGGAAAAGAGTCATTGATAGGTGTTATGTCCAAGGATGAGTTTGTTGTAAGTCTTGACAAATGATCTGCAACAACATTTTCAGCTCCTTTTTTATCTTTGATTGTGATGTTGAATTCTTGGAGCAACAAAATCCACCGTATCAATCTAGGTTTGGCATCCTGTTTAGACATTAAGTACCTCACAACAGCATGATCAGTGAAAACAATAGTTGAAGAGCCAATTAAATAAGATCGGAATTTGTCTAATGCAAATATTACAGCAAGTAGTTCTTTTTCTGTAGTAGTATAATTCATTTGTGCACTATTCAAAGTTCTACTTGCGTAATAAATGACTTAAGGCTTACCTTCCTTCCTTTGCCATAGCACGGCACCGACAGCAAAATCGCTAGCATCACACATCAACTCAAAAGGCAGAGACCAATCAGGGGATTGCATGATAGGGGCAGTTGTCAAAAGGCTAATCAACTTATCAAAAGATTTTTGACAATCTTGAGTCCATTTAAATGGTGCATCTTTTATTAGAAGATTACAAAGAGGTCTAGATATTGCACTAAAATCTTTAATGAATCTCCTATAAAATCCTACATGGCCTAGGAAAGATCGAACATCCCTAACCGTTTTTGGTGGAGGCAAATGAGCAATTAATTCAACTTTTGCTTTGTCAACTTCAATTCCCTTAGAAGAAACCACATGTCCTAAGACAATTCCAGAGGTGACCATGTAATGACATTTTTCCCAATTTAACACCAAACCTTTTTCTTCACATCTTTTTAAGACATTTTCTAAATTTTCAAGGCAATTATCAAATGAATTTCCAAACACTGTTAGATCATCCATAAAGACCTCTAAAAAATGTTCAACCATGTCACTAAAAATGCTCAACATACATCTTTGAAATGTTGCAGGAGCATTACAAAGGCCAAAAGGCATCCTTCTAAATGCAAAGGTGCCAAAGGGACATGTGAATGTTGTCTTTTCTTGGTCCTCTAGTGCTATGGGGATTTGATAATAACCTGAGTAACCATCAAGAAAACAGTAGTAGGGATGTCCTGCCACTCTTTCTAGAATTTGGTCAAGAAATGGTAAGGGAAAATGGTCTTTTCTAGTGGCAGCATTTAATTTTCTATAGTCAATACACATTCGCCAACTAGATGAGACTCGTGTTGGTATTAACTCTCCTTTTTCATTTTTTACCACTGTGACTCCAGATTTTTTAGGGACTACTTGTGTTGGACTTACCCACTTACTATCAGAAATAGGGTAGATAATTCCTACATCAAGTAACTTGAGAACTTCACCTCTTACTACCTCTTTCATGTGTGGATTTAATCTTCTTTGGGGCTGTTGACATGTTCTAGCATTATCTTCTAGATGTATTCTATGTGTACATATTAAAGGATTAATGCCTTTTATGTCTTTTAAAGTCCACCCAATTGCATTTTTATACCTTTTAAGTACCTCTATCAATTTACCTTCCTGTTCGTTGGTAAGAGTTGAAGAAATTACCACCGGGTAAGTTAGTTCTTCACCAAGGAATGCATATTTCAGTCCTTCAGGTAATGGCTTCAATTCTAGTTTGGGTACTTCTTCTTGTTTACTTTCATTGACAGGTCCCAATTCTTCAAATTTCGGCTTCCAACCTTTGTTCTCCATCACCTGGGTACAATCAAGCAACGAACATATATTAGAAACAGTAGGATCTAGTTGCATGCTTGACTCAAATGAATTAACTAAACAAGTTTCCAAAGGATCAGAAAAACTCCCTGTTTGAAGATGATCTTCAACAATAGCTTCAATCATGTTTGCTTCTTCATTTTCATCACCTTCATCTTGTGGTTGTTTGCACATGTTGAAAACTTTAAGCTCTAGTGACATATTTCCAAATGTCATCTTCATTACGCCATTCCTGCAATTAATCAAAGCATTAGAAGTTGGTAAAAATGGGCGGCCTAAAATAACAGGAATTGGTTTACACCTATTAGCAACAGGTTGTGTATCCAAGACAATAAAATCCACAGGATATATGAATTTATCGACTTGTACTAACACATCTTCCACTATCCCTCTTGGCACTTTAATTGATCTATCAGCAAGTAAAAGAGTTATGGAAGTTGGTTTTAACTCACCTAGATCAAGTTCTTGATAAACTGAATATGGAAGTAAATTAACACTAGCACCAAGATCAAGTAAAGCCTGTTCAATTTTATGCTCTCCAATAATGCATGAAATTGTAGGACAACCAGGGTCCTTATATTTCATAGGATTATTGTTTTGAAGAATGGAACTTACTTGTTCTGCTAAAAAGGCTCTCTTTTTCACATTCAGTTTTCTTTTCACAGTGCACAAGTCTTTCAAAAATTTTGCATAAGAAGGAACCTGTTTAATAGCATCCAACAAAGGAATATTGACCTTCACTTGTTTGAAAATTTCATAAATTTCAGGATTGTGGTTCAATTTCCTTGGATTGTTCAATGCTTGCGGAAATGGAGCTACATGTGGGAGTTTGGTCTTTTCTTGGCTAGGTACAGGCTTATCAACCCCTTCCTTACTCTTGGAGAAAGACTTATCATCTTTCTCACAAGGATCAAGAATAGGTTTTTCGACAACCTTACCACTGCGAAGAGTTATGACTGATTTAACTTGGTCCATGTGTTGACTTCCTGAACTACCCTCTTCCAGGTTGTATTGACCCTTAGGATTGGGTTGAGGTTGAGAAGGAAATTTTCCTTTTTCATGAATGGTGAGTGCTGATGCAATCTTAGCAAGAGTGTCTTTTAAATCGGACAAGGTTTGTGAAGTTTGATTGTTAATGGTCTCTTGCTTTTCAATGAATGAATGCAATGTTTCCTCAAGGTTTTTCCTAAATTGTGGGACATAGGGTGCATAACCTTGAGTACCTTGAAAGTTTTGGTGACCTTGAGGAGGTGATGGTTGTGAAGATTGTGCATGATTATCATTCCTCCAACTGAAGTTTGGGTGATTTCTCCAACCTGGATTGTAGGTCTGTGAGTATGGGTTAGGATTTGGCCTTTTGAAAGTGTTTAGGACATTGGCTTGTTCATGGAGACATTCTTTGAATGCAGGCAGAGTTGGGCACTCCTTAGTTGAATGGTCAATGGTATCACATATGTGACACACAATTTCTTAAGCGGATTTTAGGTGACCGCTCTTTTTCAATTCTAAGGCCTCGACCTTTCTAGCTAGAGATGCAAATTTGGCTTGAATGTCATGTTCTTCCCTAAGGTTGTAAATACCTCCACTAGATGTAGAGGCTTGAGCTTTGCTCGGTGCCTCTTGGGTACCTGCAGTGTCCCAATTTTGAGCATTCTCTGCTAATAGGTTTAGGTAGTCTAGTGCCTCTTCAGGGTCTTTATCTCCAAACTCTCCATTACACATCATTTCGACCATTTGTCTACCTTGGGGTGTTAAACCCTCGTAAAAGTGTGTGACTAGTCTCCATGTTTCAAAGCCGTAGTGAGGACAAGAATTAAGCAATTCTTTGTACCTCTCCCAAGATTGGTAAAGGGTCTCTCCTGATTTCTGGCTGAAAGTGGTAATTTGTCTTTTGAAGGAATTTGTTCTATGATGAGGAAAGAACTTTTTCAAGAACTGTTCCTGCATTTCATCCCAATTACCAATAGATCTAGACCTAAGATTTTGCAGCCATGTTTTAGCTTTATCTTTCAAAGAGAAAGGGAAAAGCTTTAGTCGGATGGTGTTCATGCTACAATTTGTGTCATTGTAAGTGTTGCACACTTCCTCAAACTCTCTCAAATGCAGGTATAGGTTTTCGGCATCTAAGCCATGAAATTTGGGTAAAAGTTGAATAATACCCGGCTTAAAGTTAAAATGAGATGCATCTGGAGGAAAAACTAGACATGATGGAGCACTAGTTCTTGTGGGGTTCATATAGTCTCTAAGTGTTCTAGGTTGTGCATGATCATTGTGTTGGGAACGATTGTCCCCAAGATCAGTGACTCTTTCAACTTCGTTTTCTGCCATATTTTCAAATGCAAATGGGGAGCCCCTAACAAGTCTACCAGTTGGTGTACGTGACCAAGCTCTCATGCAAGTCTTAGATGCAACAGAATAAAAGAAAACAAAAACACCAAAAAAATAATATTATTTACAAGAAAAAGAAAATGAAAAAGATGAAAAGAATTTTGATGGTTTTGGACACCAAATGATACTTCCCCGGCAACGGCGCCAAAAACTTGACACGTCCAGAAAATGGATTTCTACTCCCAAGTGCAGGAGTGTCGAAGTAATAAATTAATCCGGTGAGACCGGGGTCGATCCACGAGGAAGAATATTTAGATCCTGCAAAAACCAACAAAAATCTACAAGGAAAACATAATAGGAAATAAAATATTATGAAATGAGGGTAGGTATAATGGTGAAACAAATTAAATTAAAACATGCTAAGGTTAGAGGTTCCACTCTTGGTATATGATTTAAGTTATATTTAACTCCGTTTTTATTACTCAATTGGAATCCACACACAAAGGAGGTTCCAATCGGAAGTTATCCCATTTAAGTTCTTTACACATCTATCAAGTTATATTTCTTTTCTTTTAGTTATATTACAATGGATACTCTACACTCCTTATGTTAAATGGGTTCAAGTACTTATTGTGCCAATCAACTACCATAAATCAAGATTCCTTTGCCAGATGCAGGTATAACCATGCGGTTCTAGACGGATTCAAGTATTTATGGTGTTGTTTGTCTACAATGAATCAAGAATCCTTGGTCAGAGGTGCAGGTACAACCATGCGGTTCTAGACGGATTCAAGCATTCATTGTGCCAAGAATTGTCTACAATAAGTCAAGATCCCCACTTCACATAAGAGTAAGAGATGAAAATTCAATTCAATAAGAAAAGTAATATAAAACATGTAGATAAATTTACACAAATGAATATAAACTTTAAGACCATGTTAAGAGTTAAATAAATCTTTATTCACATACCAAGAGCTTCTCCCTTCACCTTAGCAAAAAGAGAATTTAGCTACTCATGATAGAAGAAAGAAAACAAGTAAAAGAAATAAAATGAGCAAGAGAGAAATTAGATTATCACAAAAGTTCAACAATACAACAATGTAAGGTGAACTTGGCAAGGAACCCAAGCTGCCTTCAAGCTTATACAAGACCTCTATTTATAGACACAATGAGAGGCAAACAAGTCAAAAATGGTAGGAATAAATTAATGCAAGTTGATTGAATTTGGTAAGGTAAAGTTGTCAACTTTGTTGTTTTCTACACATGCACCGACTTGTCCACCGAATTAGGCACCGTTCTTTTCACAATTTGATCTCGTGATAAACATCAAAGTTGTAGATAATTCTCTTATCTTTCTAGAATGATAAGACTCATAATATTTAGAATTTTCTGGAGAGAGTTATGGCCTAAATAGTGAAGACTGCCCAATTGACGCGGCCATGCAAACCAGCCCAAGATAATCCAATATTTGTCTTCAAAGGAGTCCAAATCTGATAAGAGTTTACAAACCAAACTTATAGGGCTATGAGTTATCTTTCCAACACTATCAAGAACGTAGTGAATGGATATTTGAGTGCAAAGTTATGCCCATTACACTGAACCTGCATCAAAATAGAAAGTTTAACAATTAAGTGTAGTTATAAATAAGTTAGGTAATTTGATGACACTAATAGTATAAAATAATGGTTTTAACCTTTATTATTATACAAATTTAAGTGTTCATCACATACTTATTAGGCTATTTTTGACGATTCTCACACACCATCTCTCTCTCTCTATATATATATATATATATCACTACTAATAAAATGCTTTTTTTTTATACAGAGAGGGGCAAACACCCAGTAAAGACATAAACTAGGGATCAGGCCCCTTTCTAGCAACAACTAGGCCAACGAGATCATCCTTAAAAAAAAAATTAAGAACAATAGGGGGAGGCTCTTCAAAAAATAAAATGTCTCTATCCAGCAGGTGCCCATACTTGGCAAGGCTATCAGCAAGGGCATTCCCTTCCATAAAACAATGAGAAATAATGTATAAATGGTGGTTGTTCAACAACACCTTAAACTCTTGAATAATATGGAATAGAGGGTGAAAGGCATTGAGCTCCCCATTTACCAAATCAACCGCTTTAGCAGAATCAGAATCCAAAAAAATATTGATGCAGTCGAAGGAGCTGGCCGTTTTCAACCCCTCCAAAACACCACACAACTCAGCCTCCAACAAAGAGCCACACCCAGTATTCATGGCAAAACCTTTCACCCAGTTCCTCGCATGATCTCTAACGATACCCTCTGCAGAGATAAACCCATTAACAATACTACTATCCACGTTGACCTTGAGCCAACCGAGCGGAGGAGGGGTCCAGGAGACTAAGGAAATGGACTCTTTGAGGCCAATCTCCCTATTGTTTGCCTTCCACCAAGCCAAACCATAGTTAATAATAGGAATGTGAGAGCCCAACGGAACCTGAAAATCAGCATTAAAAATCTTATTGCACCTTCATTTCCAGATGAACCAAATAGAGATAACAAACAGTAAGTAGTTAGACATACCAGCACACCTAGGCCTAGAGTCTTTAAGGTTAGAGCACAACCAGGAAACAAAATCACTCCTGAAATTAACACTCTTGGTACAGCCCTGCCACAGCTTCTCCCAAATATTCACGGACACTATGTAACATCCCTAATTTTAAATAATTAATTTTGAGTATATAAATATAATATTTATGATTTGAGGGGTGGAAAATAAAATTAAATGTATGTATATTTTTAAGGTTTTCAGGTGGACCAGGTGGAGCGGTCCAGAAAGAATATATGAAAGAGAAAGAAAAATGAGACAGTGAGTACCGCGACCACTCACCGCGACCAGGGATTGCGATGAGTAGCTCGCGGTGAAAAAGGATGATTTAGGGCAGTGAGTACCGCGACCACAGATCGTGCTGAGCAGCTCGCGGTGAAAATATTGATTTTAGGCAGTGAGCAACGCGACCAGCGTCGCGACCAGGCACCGCGATGATTGATCGCGATGAAGGCGGTGAAATCACTCCAGTGAGCAACGCGACTAGATGGCGCGACCACAGGTCGCGATGAACAAATTTTTATAAAAAAAAATAAGAGGCGGTGTGAAGCTTCAAGAAAAAGCCAGAGAAAGAAAGGAGAGATGGGAGATCGGAGAAAAAGAAAAGAGAGAGGAGAAAGAAGAGAGAGAAAGGAAGAAGAAGAAGAAGAAGAAGAAGAAGAAGAAAGAAGAAGAAGAAGAAGAAGAAGAAGAAGAAGAAGAAGAAGAAGAAGAAGAAGAATAAGAATAAGAATAAGAAGAAGAAGAAGAAGAAGAAGACGAGAAAAGGAAGAAGAAGAAAGGAAGAAGAAAAGAGAAAGGGAAAAAAGGAAAGAGAAGGAAAAAGAAAACCCAGGAGAGAAACTGTTGTAAAAACTGGTATCCAGGTTGGTGTACACTCATTTCTGAAAATTTTACAGTTTCAGTATGAGTTTCGATATGAACTTTCCAATTTTTGAATATTTTGATATATATATATATATATATGTATGTTTATCGTTTATTAAATTGACTGTTTTGTTTTATTCGTAATTCGATTTTCGATTTATAATGATTATATTAAAGGAAAGTGCTTGAGAATATCGTTTAAATTATGATTATTGTTTGGAAATTATATTGTTGAATTAAATTAAGATTTGAGAGTTATAACTATTAATTTCGAAATAAACGGAAGGTTTTGATATGAAATTTATGAATTATGTATTACGAATATTGTTTGAAAATTTTGATTCTTGAATTTAATTTTGATTCGTGAATTACTGTTGATTAATTTGAAAAATAATATAACGAGTTGAGACTGTTGTATCTCGCGGGGCAAACTTGGCATAGTCTAGTTTAGGCGAATCCCGGAGGTAAACATTGCACCGTTATTCATGATTGTTGCATCTCGCGGGGCAAACCTGGCCTAATCCAGTTTAGGCGAATCCCGGAGATAGACATTGTACTGATATTCATGACTATTGTATCTCGCGGGGCAAACCTGGCATAGTCCAGTTTAGGCAAATCCCGAAGATGAATATTACACTGATATTCATAACTGTTGCATCTCGCGGGGCAAACCTGGCATAGTCCAGTTTAGGCGAATCCCGGAGGTGGATATTGCACCGTTATTCATGACTGTTGCAGCTCGCAGGGCAAACCTGGTATAGTCTAGTTTAGGCAAATCCCGGAGGTGAACGTCACACCGAAGTTACAGATATTAGTCCAAAAAAGTATGATAAGTATACTATAAGGCCAGAATTGGGAATGAAATTGAATAAAATGATTATAAAAGAATTGAAAACTGAATTTCGTATGAATTATTAATTGAATTTAGATGTTGTTATTAAACTGATTTCGTATGATTTATTTCAATGATGGAATTGAATATTGAAATGTTTTTATACGATAGTATTGTGACATTTTTATTATAAAATGATTTTATGATTTTGATAATTGAGTTTAGTGTACACCCACTAAGGTATATGCTTAACGCGTTGACTTCATCACGCGTAGGTAACAGGAATACCGGAAGTGAAAGAATAGAGAGGAGGCAGCTGCAGATTGACAAATTCAGAGTCACTATACTTATTTGGTAGTTATACAGTTTTGTATATATATGATATTCAGTTAAGCATGCATATACAGAAATCTGTAATTCGACATTTATATATGTTTTGTAAATAATTGTTTTATGATTTATATTTCTTTTCAAATGTTTGTAAATGTTAATTATATATGATTTATTTAAAACTGTTTAGAAAGTCGCACTAAATGGCAATGTGCGCATTTGATTGAGAAAGAGATTTGAAGTGTTAATTGTTTTATATTATTTGAACTTTTGTTGTAAGCAAGATTTTTGGGAATCAGAAAAATAGAGGAAACTCTACCGAAATTTTTAAAAAAACTGATTTTGATGGGCTCACTAGAAAAGATTTTAAATTATAAATGATTTGGTTTTTAAACTATAAACAGAATAAAGAAAAGTTTTGAAAATCCAATAGCGCTCCCTGAGTCGATCCAGCCGGATCGGGTCTGGGGGTGTTACACACTACACAACCTCGCAACAAATGGTCAATGTTCTCCACACCATCACAACATCTCGGGCAACTCTCATCAGAAGACAATCCTCTAATAGTCCTTTGCTTATTGGTGATAATTTTCTCACGCAATAAGGACCATAAAAAAACTGAATTTTAGGGGGTAACTTTAACTTCCATAAGAACCTCCAATTCCACAGCTTAATATCATTTAACAACAAAAAATTATAGGCAGACTTGACTGAAAACTCATCACGCCCAGAACAACCTCAAATCACACTGTCAATAACATTCACATCATTGCTAATGTAGATGCCTGCAATTCGATGTACTACCTGCCAAGGAAGAACAAAGAAAAGTCTCTCAATATCGCAGCTGCTATCAATAATAAAAGAACTGATAGAAGAATTAATAGTGCTATCATTTAAAAAAACAGTAGTATAATCACGAAGGGGGCCCAAAACCTCAATCCAAATATCAGACCAAAATATAATAGAATGGCCATTACCAAATTTCCACTAAAGTGCTTTTTCATTTCTAATTATGCGACAAGAATGATACATAGTAACTTACTTTTCATATCTTAAATATTGCAAATTTGAAATAACCATTTGGGAATTTAGCAAAATTGCCCAAAAATTAGTCAACAGTTGCAACACTACCCAGTCTCCACTAATTTGCAACCTTTACCCAAATTCTTTTTTTGGACAAAATTGCCCTTACTTTTACATTTGACCCACTTCACTGTCTTCTTCTTCTTCTTCATCTAGTCAAGGTTTCTTCACCTCACCCGGTTCTCTCTTCGTCTCTTCTTCTCTTCTCTTCTTTACATTTTCTTATTTTTCCTCTCTTCTCTTCTCCATAAATCTTTTACCCAACCTAAGCCAAGAAATTCTCAAGTTATCTCTTGCAAATAAACCATCGATCCATCTCACAAAGTTCTCTCTTCAAAAATTCCAAGACTAGTGTTAAACTTGTTTTTTTAGTCAATGCACACTTTTATGGGTTTTGAATCAGTTGTAGGCATTTCACATTTGTTAATCCTCCATCAAAAAAATGAAGAACGAATTTTTATAAAAAAAATTTTCATCATGCCGGCCCGATGGTTTTTCTTCATGTTTTTTCATTGTTTTTGGCCCGATGGTTTTTGTCCCGATGATTTTCATCATGTATTTTCATCATGGCGGCCCGATAGCCTTGGCCCGATGGTTTTCATCAGGTATTTTCACATGGCGGCCCGATGGCCTTGGCCCGATAGTTTTCATCATGTATTTTCACGTGGCGGCCCGATGGCCTTCAAATTGTATTTTCATCATGGCGGCCCGATGGCCTTGAAATTGTATTTTCATCATGGCGGTCCGATGACCTTAGCCCGATGGTTTTGAAATTGTGTTTTCATCATGGCGGCCCGATGGCCTTGAAATTGTATTTTTATCATGGCGGCCCGATGGCCTTGGCCCGATGGTTTTGAAATTGTATTTTCATCATGGCGGCACGATGGCCTTGGGCCGATGGTTATGAAATTGTATTTTCATCATGGCGGCGCGATGGCCTTGGCCCGATGGTTTTGAAATTGTATTTTCATCATGGCGGCCCTATGGTTATCAAATTGTATTTTCATCACGGCGGCCCGATGGACTTGGCCTGATGACCTTGGCCCGATGGTTTTGAAATTGTATTTTCATCATGGCGGCCCGATAGCCTTGGCCCGATGGTTATGAAATTGTATTTTCATCACGGCGGCCCGATGGACTTGACCCGATGGTTTTGAAATTGTATTTTCATCATGGCAGCCCGATGGTTTTTGACCCGATGTATTTGGCCCGATAGTTTTTGTTCATGCCAGCCCGACAGTTTTGATACTTTAATTGAATTTAAGTTTTATTTAATTTTTTATTTTAATACAGGAAGGAGCATGGATGATGTGCAGTTGATAATTAACTGGGATGGACATTGGGTATGTGAACAAGGGGTTTATTGGTATGATGGCAAGAGATCAAAATGGGTGTTATTTCCAAGAGATGCAACTTATGCTCAACTATTAGATAAAGTGTATGCCGTCACTGGGATTGATAGAAACTGCTTTCGAGTCATTATAAAGACGGTTGCTCATACCATCCGCCCAAGCATGCCTGTAGAGATAAGTGATGATGATGATGTTGTAATATTATTACGTCAAAAGAATGTTGACCCTTTAGTTTGTATAACCGTGTTTGAGATTGAGCATAGTGACCGACAATTACAGTAGCAATGTTTTCCAGAGTCATCTAATCAACAACACCATCCCATCAATCTTCAACAACACCATCCCATCAATCTTCAGTTTCCTTCATCGAAGGGAAGTAACTACATTCGGGAGGGCTACACATTAAATGATGCTACGGTTGATGATGAAGTTCAATTTGTTAATCATTTCAGTAACGAAGCTAGAGATAGTGAGAAGTCCCAAGATGTTCAGGGTGTTGGAAATAGTAATGAAGAGTTGGGTCGAGCCACGTCTGTAATGTATTCAATTAATGATGTTGAAGTAGCTTCGAGAGCTATGCCGATTCTGATTGCAAATGGGGAAGTCTTTGACAGTAAAAAAGAGTTGCACTCCCAACTAAGAAGGTACGCTGCTGCAAATTGTTTCAATTTGAAAGTGTGGAAGTCGGATACTTCACGTTTTGAGGTACGTTGTGCTGTTGGAGAATGCAAATGGCGGCTACATGCATTCAAGGTTACAAATACTGATTTTTTTCGGATTACAAGATTTGACGACAAACACAGTTGCTCAATGGAGAAAAGGTTTTCATGAAATAAAAAGGCTAGTGCACAGTTTATTGGATAACATATCAAGGAGAAATTTCGTGATGGTCGTATCTACAGACCAAAGCAAATCATAAGAGATATCTAAAATGAATTGGGCATTACAGTAAATTACCACAAAGGATATCGGGCTAAACATATTGCTATGGAGGAGGTACACGGATCAGCTGAATTTTCTTTTAGTATATTACCTTATTATTGTCACATGTTAGAGGAAACAAACCCAGGGATGATGACGAACATTAAGACTGATGATGAAAATAGGTTCATGTATATGTTTTTCTCCATGAAAGCGTGCATAGATGGTTTTAATGCTGCCATTAGACCGGTTATTGCAATTGATGCCACGTTTCTGAAGGGTTCATATGGTGGCATTTTGTTTGTCGCTGTATGTCAGGACGGGAACGACCAAATATTTCCTTTGGCATTTGGTATTGCGGATTCCGAGAATGATGCTTCATGGAGTTGGTTGCTATCTTGTCTGCATGATACCATTGGAGATGTTGAAGATCTTGTTTTTGTATCTGATAGGAAAACAGTATTGTCAAAGCTATTGCAACGGTTTTTCCAAATGCATACCACGGTGCTTGTTTCATGCATTTAGAACGAAATATGATTTCCATTTATAAGAACAAAGATCTTTCCATACCATTTCGGAAGGCAGCCAAGGCATACAGAGTTAATGATCACTCATTTTACATGGTACAGTTGTCCAGCATTAGTGTTGGAGCTCATCAGTATGTTGGAGAAAAGAGGTCGTCCCGAGCCTTTTGTCCGACAAAAAGGTACAACATTATGACTACTAATATTGCTGAGTCGATGAATAATGCAGTGAAAGATTTTCGAGAGTTACCCATTGTTGCTAAGATTGACCGTATTCGAGATATGATGCAACGTTGGTTTCATGATCGACGTACAATGGCTGCTTCTTATGATACACAGTTGACAGAAAGGGTTGAGGCATTTATTGGGGTTAGTGATGAATCTGCGCAACATATGAAGGTGTCCCCAATTGCATTGTACCAGTTTGAGGTGCACGATGGAAAACAGAATGACATTGTTGATTTAGAAAACCGTACATTCAGTTGTAGAGAATTCGATCTTGATCAGATTCCATGTGCACATGCTTTAACTGCCATAAAATATAGAGGATTGCATTACACAACATTTACCTCACCCTACTACTCGACTGCTTATCTGCTTTCAGCATACAGTGGTGAGATTCATCCAGTAGGCCATCAAGGTGACTGGTTGGTCCCAGCTGAGGTTGCAAATACAATTGTTCTTCCACCAGTTGCCCGACGCCCACCAGGTCGACCAAAGAAATAACGTATACCTTCGATTGGAGAATAGGTTGTACGTAGAAGGTGTAGAAATTGTTGGCGCCACAGCCACAACAGCCAAACATGCAAGAATCCTAAAGTAGCTGAACCATCTGAGTGATGCGGATATGCAAGATATGATGTTGATTTATTTATGATTTTCCGTTTTGTTGTATTTAATTGCATATTTATTCGGATAATTGCAGGAAATGAACAATATAATTAACATGATTGTACAATTTGGAAGACATTATTGTACTATTTCAATTACCTGTTTTGTTGTATGCAATTAACAGTTTTATTTGGTTTTTGGAAGAGTTTTTAATCAATTAACTTATGAAAATTTTGCCAGAGTTTCCTCTATTTTTGTAACTACCCAAAACCTGATTTACGAAATCAATGCATTTAACAAGATATGTATGTATACACTTCAAAGCACATTTTTCAATCATTTGTGCATCCTTCCGTTCCATGCGACTTTTTCAATCATTTTATGAAAGCAAAAAAATTAACGTTTACAAAATTTACAATCATTTTCTGAATAACCAATAATATCCCAATAACCAATAATATTCCAATAACCAAAATTTACAATCATTCCCAATAACCAACAATATCCCAATAACCAATAATATTCACATAAATGAAAATTTCAAAAAAAGTACAGGTCATTCTTCATCGTCTAGCCGTGCAAAGTTTGCAAATATTGCAATGGACATTTTCTTCCTCAGAGCTGTCATTTGCTTTGCATTGAAATCAAACTTCTGTCTGTGTGCAACAATGTATTAAGCAAACACAAGGATAAATGCACCATAGTGACCACTGCAATAATTTAAATATAATAACACTGTCAATTATTGAATCAATTAAAATAACAATCAATATAAAAATATAGAGTTCAATTTCACTTACGCCCCGCGTTGTTGTGGAACAGTATCGAGACCTAGTCTTTTGCATGCGAATGGAGTGACATGTACTTGTCTCCCCTTATGTTCAAAACAACCTCCGCTATACATAAGGGACGGCAGAAGAAGTGCTAGTGGGGCGACATATTGCTCCCGAAAAGACGGATCAGTGTCCTTACATAAAGAATCATAGATCCATACTTTTCTTTCAACAAGATTAACAGCCGCCAATACCCAATGATAACCATCAACATTCACAGGCATCAACAACTACATTGAACACATAATTGTCATTTAACTTATAAAGATATTGAACTGTAAAAATCCTCCCATTGAAAGGTAAGGAGATCGTATGCCTCCTGCGATATGGTTCCATCCACGTCCTTCGGAAGTTTTTTCCACATGTGTTGAAGGGTTGTCTACAAAAATTTAAAATATCAGTATATTCTTTATAAGTAAATCATGGAAAACATTTAAATAATTTTTATTTCAATTACAATTTACAAAAAATGTTGGATCAATTAAGTTGTAATTTTGCGAAAAAATGGTCGGATGCTAAAGCTAGCGCTTTCGTAGTATTGCCAAATAAGCCTCCATGTGGTGTTTTTTTGTTAGATTATGAAAAAAAAATTGTCATTGAAAACTCATCATAAGGAACAGTGCAACTTAATGACATTAGTAGGAAATTAGCAAAATAATTTTAATTTATTTACTAACCCAATTGTCCAACCAATCGGTCGCACTCTCAACCGTCTTGAAAAATTCAGGGGTCGCATCCATTGGTTGCCCAACGTAGCACCTGCATATACGGTATAATATTCAGAGGAAATTACATTCAACATCACAAGAAAAAAAGAAGTCTGAAAATAGGTTATGCACTTAAATTATGTAGGCTTATCTAGCTTTGTTAGTTTTTTTGAAAGGCTCGTACTCCGACTGTACTTCTGAGTGAACCGGCTTTTTTGGCCTAGTCGGGTCAATGTACGGGCTAGATACGAATGCAGAACGCTTACACGTCCTCATACCATATCTTACGCCGAATGCTTTTTTTTCAAGAGCAACGACACTCTGATTACCTGTGGCACTCACAATATTCGGCAAGGGAGAAGGAGAGTAAATAGTAATTAGGTTGTATCAAAGATGTCGTCACTCTAATGCAGTGAATACAATAGTATACGGTTAATACAATGTCAAAAAGGAAATAACAAAGTTCGAAATGATTAAATAAAACAAAAATTACCTCTGGCACCTCAGTTCCAGCTGCAAATTTTTCGTTACTGCCTGCTGTCTTGCAGACAATTTCAATCAATTTCTCAACTCCTTTTCGCATCTCATCAAGTTCTGTTTGTAGGGTTGCAAACCCTTTGTCAACTTTATCATTCAGTGCGGTCATAGAAGTCTGTAGACACTTCACTTCTGTGTGTAGGCCATCCAATTTTCTATGCAAATCTTATGAGTCCTAGCATAATGTCCAACAAAAAGTTAAATTAAACCAACAAAAAGTTAAATTAACATTTACATAATATTTAATGAACAATACAATTAAGGGACAATATTGGCTACATACCGATGGACTCCGTCCAATAGGCCGCTCTTCTTGTATTTCAGCTTGCTTATTTTTCGATTGTCGTTGCTCTTCTTCAGCAACATCATCACTATGATTGTCATCACAATACTTGTCATCTTCTTGATCACCAATCTCTATATCTGGGGCAGACGGATCATTTGAGATGGTAGCCTTCTCCAACCCCGTCAAATATGACAACTTCAATTCTTCCTCCGTGGGTTTCAAAGTTTGAAACGTTGAAATCTAACCAAAAAAAATAAAAACAGCCCACATAGTGTTATAATAAAAATTTATATACCTAACAGAAGTCTTTTAATATAGTTCATACCTTTCGCCTACTGAAAATGTCAGTTCTCAAAACCTCATATCCATGACTCGTTTTGACTTCCCAGTTCAGAATACGAAGGGATGTACGAGACACTCTGGTAGCATAATTCTTCTTTGAGTACAGCGGAATCGCTTCAATTTCCCACACCTAGCAAATAAAACAAAACCATGTTTCAATAAGAGTTTTAAAGAAGTTAAGGGTAAAAAATGTTAAACACTTAAAATTACCTGAAAAGCATAGACAAATCCATACAAGTTGATCTTCTCTGCTGTATGGCTCAGATCCTTTTTAGCCTTCTCCATAAACTTCTGATCTCGACCTTTGCAACAGGTCGATAAAGAATTGAATGTCCTTGAATATACATAGGAACCCCATGGGAACCGATTGAATTCTTCTAAATTATCAACTAACTTCATTGCCCAATATTCGACCTTAGTCCTCAAGTCCTTTCCAACCAATGTCATCTCTAAGATCAGCAACAAAGCTAATTTAATCATGTCATCATCATCATCATTTTCTTCCTCCAGACGTTCGAACAAACTTTGCAATTTGGTTCTAGTCACCTTTTTCGCTCCCTTAAAATATTTCTGGCGAATTCTACACGGATCATCTTCCTTTATAGTAGGGAAGACTGTATCCCTAAGACGTAGACCGCTCACGAGGGAAAACTCGTTTGCACTGAACCGTATTGTATTCCCACCAATCAGAAACCACATTTCATTTTCAGCATTTTGTACATGGCACTCCCGCAACAAAATGTGATGACAAAATTGACCCGTGAAGGACATTTCATTAACATCTAAGAAATGCCCAAAGCACATTCCTCTTATTTTTTATTGTTGACGTTCCGTCAGCTTACTCTTAATCAATCCGATACAACCCCATTTACAATACGTCGTCATTTTGGCATGGAAAAAAAAAAATTTCCTTAATTTTCATACTCTCAATCAACTTGTCACTTACCATTGAATATTAGCCTGCAAAAAAAAAAATATTTCGAATTCATCAACAAACTTAAAAATATAACGCTTACAAATATAAATTTTATTTCATCAAACCAGGCTGGCCCGATGATTTAATTTTATCGGGTCGCAGTGTCCTGATGCTTTCATTTCATCGGGTCGCAGTGGGCCGATGATTTCATTTCATCTGGTTTTGTTTCATAGTGATGATTGCAGGCTGGCCGATGGTTTAGTTTCATCGGGCCGACGAAACAAAACCATCGGCCAGTCGTGGCCTAATGATTAAATGTCATCGGGCCACCGAGACCCGATGGTTTTGTTTCATCGGGCCACGGTGCCACCATGAAATAAAACCATAGGGTCGCGGTGGCCCGATGAAATTTAATCATCTGGCCACGGCTGGCCGACGGTTTTGTTCCATCGGGCCACTCAGACCCGACGAAACAAAACCATCGGCCAACTGTGACCCGATGAGTTTTTCATCGGGTCACAGCTGGCCGATGGTTTAGTTTCATCGGGCCACTGTGTCCTACGAAACAAAATCATCGGCCAGCGAAGAAACTCATCGGGCCACTGAGAAACTAAACCATCAGCCAGTCGAGACCCGATGAGTTTTTCATCGGGTCACTGCTGGCCGATGGATTTGTTTCGTCACAGTGTCCCGAGGAAACTAAACCATCAATCAGATAAGACCCGATGAAAAACTCATCGGGTCTCAGCTGGCCGATGGTTTAGTTTCATCGGGCTACTGAGACACAGTGGCCCGACGAAACAAAACCATCGGCCAGCCGTGGCCCGATGCCCAACACAAATTTCTAAACAAAAAATCAGAAGAAAAATTAATGATGAAACTTTTTTCCTTACTTTCAATCGGTGTGGAATGTTACCACGGAAGAAGGAGACGATTTCGTTGCTGTAACCCGATGAAAAAATCATCGAGTCTCAGCTGGCCGATGGTTTTGTTTCATCTGGCCAGTTAGACTAAGTGGCCCGATAAAACAAAACCATCGGCCAGACGTGGCTCGATACCCAAAACAATGATTTGTAAACAAATAATCACAAGAAGAAATTTTTCCTTACTTTGAAGAAGAAGACGATTTCCTTGCCTGTGGTCGAAGAACAATACGACTACGGCGGAACCTGCTCCGACGCAAACAATGATTGAATGTAAGGGAAGGGGGTGTTTCTACTAGTTTAGGTATCTTTTTAAAATTTTACTAGTATCAATAATATTAGGGGAAGTTAGTTTAATTAATCTTATTATTGAATTAAAATTTTTTTTAAAAAGTTAAAAAAAAAATGAGGGTGGAGAAAAAACGTATTAAAAAGTGAAAAATATTAATAAAAAAAGATAATTGAGATCCAAAATTTTTTTTGAATGATTGATTGTAATATTATAAAGGTTTGTAGATGATCAGATCAAAAATTCCTAAACAAATTTTAACTTTTTTTATTTTTGAACTTAATTTAAAATTTAAATCTAAAAATACTATAAACAAGTTAAAATCACACAATTAAGTATTAACAAATTGGAGAAGATGTGATTGTCGTGTTCGAGTTCAAGTAGTTATGTCATTCTCCTTTAAATTTTAAATTAATTATAAAAACTCAAAAAAAAAAAAAAATTTATACGGTTAATAACAAAGACACTCGAAACCACTTGCATGAGATGTGGTACAGTTGTCCTAAAATCGAAGGAGCAATCCAACTATCCAAGTGTGACCACCGGAAGACCGGAACAGTTTCCAACCAAGTGCTTTCGCTTTGAGTTCAGTTGACGAAAGCGATCAATGTATTCACTCAGTAATTTCTTCAAACATCTTCCATACAGATTTTCGCAGGTGCTTCACTCACCCGGCACCCTACACTCTGCTGTCAAACGTGAACTTCACACACCCCAAACCCAGATACCATTCAACACCCACTTCACTCCTCAGTCCCTCCATCCACTCTTCCAACTCTCCTTATCTATCTGTTCGCATTCTCTGTCAGAGACATGCCCTTGTCAGTTTCTCTCTTTTGGGTTGAAATGAGTTATTGAACTAGTTCTTGTGCTTTAAAATCTCATAATAATGCATGTGATAGTGGTAGTAGATATGTTTTCCATTGTTGAGTTGGTGCAAAATCATCTAACTAGAATTTTGTTTTTTGTGTGCTTTATCAGGATATGTTCTCAGAAGCTCTTCTATGTTTCGGTGCATATTCTGCAAGCGTGGACGAAGAAGACGGATGTGAGGGTTCTTATGAGGTTGAACTATATACATATATCTATATATCTATATATATATATCTATATATCTATATATATATATATATATCTATATATCTATATATATCTATATATCTATATATATATATTGTGTATTGATTTAACTAAATTTAGAAATATCAAAGGAAATGAATGTTATAGTGGAACTGGAATCCTGTGTAAAGATTTAGAACTAATAATTTTGAAGTGAGCTCCAAGTCCAGCCTTTTTGACCTATTTGTTTGGATAATAATGTAACCAGATGGTTTCCGAATACGTCTAGACATACATTGCATGATTTTGTAGTTCATATAAGCTAGGATGATCTGAATTGATGCATTTCTTAGTGTTGTATGACAATGTGAACTATTGAAGATGGTAAATGTATTCACACAAACCCAAATGCAAAGGTTATGGTGTCATAATAATAGAGGAATTCATGTACTTGCTGAGTTCATGTCTTCTACAAATTCTTGATTGTAAAATTAACCTTAGGGTACTTTTTTTGTCCATCAATGTGGACTGGTGCACCTGTCCTGATGCATCTATGGTACTTGTTATTGGATTATTTGAATGTACAATAAATATTTACAGCCACAGCGGATCAAAGCACTAATTCACTTATCTTATTGGAAACAGATTATTCAATCTGATGTTCAGGTCTCAATTTTTTGGAATTAATACCAAATTTAGCTCACATATCTCACCTACGAAAATCCATATTTTAAAAAGTTGGACCAACTGTACTGAGAAAGACAACTCAAAACTAAAAGAACTAATGTGCCATATGATTGGTTTATGTGGGGATTTATCTGATTTAGGTGGGAATTAGGTTATGAGTAATTATTCATTCTCCTGCTAAAAAGTTGAATAACTATTCTGTTCGCTAGCTAAAAAAGTTGATGAGAAATAGGTGTTTGTTTTAAAATTTTACTTTTTCTTTTTCTTTTAGCAGATCTACATTGATTCCATATTTCCTGAACATGAAGATGTGAATGCGTGCATATCACAGGCTGCCGATTCTATAGGCTTGAAAGAGATACCAACTTATGAAGTTAAAATGGGTGAGCACTGTGACTGGATAAAGGAAACTCAGGTTTATTTACTTTCCTTGTCCTCTCTCTGGTATTAGTGTTGTTTTTAAGTTTTATAATATGCTTCAGTTGATTGTGTTGCTTCCTTGCCTTGACCTCTCTTTATCAACGTTTATGGTAGCTGTGAGGTTGATTAGTTCCTTTTTGTCTATATATTTTAATGTCAATTTAAGTGGACAGTTTCTTCTACATTTTTGACTTCTACATTTTCACATAATCAATTGAAAGGCAAACTTATTTTATGTTGTCTACATTTTCAGAATTCTTTTTCTTTGTCAATTTGTTGCGAGTATTACAACCAAACTAATATGAACTTCAATAATTGCTGACTACATTGATCCATACGTCCCTGTAGGATTGTATGGATCTGTATAAAGTCTTGACAGTGAGCCACAAGGGTTCACATTTACACCTTTCTGATTTACTTTTCTTCTATCTTTCTTTTAAAATACAAGTACAAAGATAAATGGAAAAGGATAAAAGAGGAAAGGAAATCTTGATTTCAGAGAAAGCAGATGCCTCAATTGTGAAATACTAAATAAGGAAGAAATGCGATATTTGAAATACAATTTAAGTTCGTTAATTCCATCAAGAAGCCCAAGATATTGTTTATCTTGGGAATTCTTTGATTACCATCATTTTGAGCATATCAACAGCATCAAGTTTCTCTAGTATCTACTTAACTAAGTGGTGCTACATGGAAAAGATGCAGCTGAACTTGAAGATTTCTTCTTGATAGAATATCTGACAAATTCCTCTCTTTTGCTTTATGAGTTAAATCCCAACAATAAGTAAATGAAAAATTAAGCTCAACCTAACCTCATTCTTTTCCTTGCACTGTGGAAAACATTACAACTAAGGAAGCCATTTTGATCTCTATGTAATTTTATTCAATATCCTGCTTCTTCTTCTTCTTCTTCTTTTTTTTTTTTTTTTTTTGGTGAGGGAATGCTGCATTGTTATGAATTTGAGGCAGTGGTATTGTTAAACAATAATAAACTTTTGGACTGGCCTTTAAGATTATGATGCCGGTAATTCATCCTCATCTGGTCTTCTTGAATGTAATACAGCTTCATTTCAATACCATCAATTTTTTCAGTTAGAGCATACTTACCTGGCTTTGATGATCATCTTTTTACATGAGCTGTATGTGAATACCCATAAATGATATAAAATTAGAATTTATTCATCTATCAAAATAGGACAATGGTTAAGCCATGCTGATAAATTCTGATTCTCGATATTTTATCAATTATTTATGTTATTTGAATATGTTTTTTTCACCTCTTGCAGGAATCATTTCATTCTGTTGAGGTTACAGAAGGACTATGGATTGTGCCTGAGTGGCAAACTCCCCCAGTATGATTATCTCACTTTTTTTTTTAAGGTTTTGTAGCATTGCTCACGGTAAATAGAAACTCTCTTCATCATTGTTTCTTCAAAATCTTATTGTACTCTTAATGTCTGTGAGCCTTTGAATTTAGAGTATCTAGATTATGGTTGGATCCTCCACGTAATAGCAGAAGCTTTTGGGTTAGATTTATCTAAAATACTTTGAAAGTATCTTACATTTACTAACGGTGATATAACTATTTATGTTATGGTCAGGTCCTTTACCTAATGATTGAAGCGTTTGTGTTGGATTCATTAACATACTATTACGGTATCCGACAATTATGGTTGGGTCCACCTATGCTGAAGCTTTTGGGTTGTATTTATTTAACATTCTTCTTAGGCAAGATAACTAAATACGAAGAAGGATCTGAACTTTCAACTATTGTAATGTCATAAAATGAGTACAATGAAATGTGCTACTATGTTGCAGGATGTTAAAGCGACAAACATAATTTTGAATCCTGGACTGGCATTTGGAACTGGGGAGCATCCTACTACTAAGTTGTGTTTAATGTTGCTTCAAGACCTAATAAAAGGAGGAGAACTCTTTTTGGACTACGGCACAGGTTCTGGCATTCTTGCAATTGCAGCAATCAAGGTAATCAACCTCTTGATTTTTTTTTTTCCAACTTTTAGTTTCAGACTAAAGTAGAACCTCATTCGCTGAAGCTGTTTGTGAACATTCTATCACATGCCACAGTTTAATTTATGACTAACATTGACCCATATTGAGTTAAAATCTTTGTATGTTGAGTTGTTGAATTTCTCTCCCCTTGTAAAATACTTCAACTTCTCTTTTAAAAGCTGAGGTGCTTTTCCAAATATATTTTCCATCTGGGGAAACTCTTAAATGTATATCACCATGGAATGAATGAATTTTTAAATTAAACCGGTGACAATGTGTTGAGGACCTAGTTCAAAATCCAACAACAAATCTAACTTCTCTAACAATCAATAACCCAATTCAACCCTAACTTCAATTTAGCCCCAATTTACAAATACCCATAAACCCTAATTTTTCCAATTAACACAATAACACACCCAATCTTCAATTAATTCTGAAATCAATACAAATCCACAACTCTAACTTCACTACTAACCAAATAAACAACACCCAACACAAATTAAAACAATGTAAATAGATTTTGAGCTTAGTTACCTTATTAGGGAATCCCTTGCTCTCTAGTTCTTAGGTTATTAGCCCAAACCTTAGCCCAAGTTGATCTCACAAGCGAAATTGCAAGAAGAACCGATTTGTTCTTAGTGATGATCCAAGAGAAATGAGAGAAAATGCTCTCAATTTGTATTTTGATTGATGATAATAATGAATAATTACAATCCTAGTTTATGTGTTCTATTTATACAAGTTTTGAAAATTAGGGCGAAAAGACCAAAATGCCTCTAACTAGAAAATATGAAAATGTGCAGGAAAATCAGAAACTTGGACATCAGTGTGCCTCGTGACCTGGGTTGGTCGCGAGGCTCACTGCCTCATTTTTCTCTCCCTCGCGCTAATTCACCATTTCTCTCCAGTGAGTACCGCAACCTAGGTCGCGACTTGGGTTGGTCGCGAGCTTGGTCGCGGTAGGCTCACCCCTTGTGCTCCAGTGAGCACCGCGATCAAGGTCGCGAGGCAGCAGGTCACGACCTTGGTCGCGGCACTCACTGCCTGGTTTTCTCCCTTCTTTCATTTCTTCTTCATCTATTCTCATCACTTCTCCTCTCCTTCTCCTAATTCTAGAACTTCTTCTAGGTGAGTTCTCATCATTCCCCCTCTCTTCAAGAGTGCCCTTGCCCTCAAGGGAAAATTCTGGGAACCGTGAAATCATCTCTTCATAATCTTCCCAAGTAGCTTCATCTCTAGGAAGACCCTTCCAATGGACTAGAACTTGCCATACTCTCTCTTTCGGCCTATTCCGTTGCCAACTCCTGTATTGAAGTGCCTCTTTCGATATAAGCACTATCCTCCCCTCTTCATCAAAAGATGGCAAATCATCTGCAATCAAATCTGGACTTCCAACTCGTTGTTTTAACACCGATACATGGAATACCGGATATAAACGTGATGTAGGTGGTAAGTCCAACTAGTAGGCGACCTCTCCTATGCGCTCAAGCACTTTGAAAGGCCCATAATACCTCTGGGATAGCTTCACATTGAACTTCTTCTTCAGTGACTTCTGCCTATACGGCTAAAGCTTGAGGTAGCCAAAATCTCACGGTTCAAAGGAAACTTCTCTTCGACTCTGATCGTAGTATTTCTTCATTCGGCCTTGAGCTTTCTCAAGCTCTTTCTTCACCTTAGCTACAATCTCGTCTCTAGTCATCAACTCTTTCTCAACCTCATCATTGGCTGCGGTACCCATCTCATATGTGCTCAAACCCGGTGGTGTGCGGCCGTATATTACCTCAAATGGACTCATGTTGATGGCCGCATGGTGAGTGGTATTATACCAATACTCGGCCCATGGAATGTACTCCTTCCATCTTCCTTGCTCACTGTGGCAATAACGCCTCAAGTATTGCTCCAAGGTGCGGTTCACCACTTCCGTTTGGCCGTCCGTTTGGGGGTGGTAGGATGAGCTGGCCTTAAGCTTGCTGCCCTGCAATTTAAACAATTCCTGCCAAAAAGAGCTCATAAACAATTTTCCCCTATCCGTCACAATGCTACGGGGAAATCCATGCAATTTCACCACATTCTCCACAAATGCCTAGCCACACTACTAGCAGTAAAGGGATGCTTTAATGGTATGAAATGGGCACCCTTACTCAATCGG
This sequence comes from Xanthoceras sorbifolium, assembly GCA_003430845.1. Classification (NCBI taxonomy): domain Eukaryota; kingdom Viridiplantae; phylum Streptophyta; class Magnoliopsida; order Sapindales; family Sapindaceae; genus Xanthoceras; species Xanthoceras sorbifolium. The sequence continues at coordinate 9,629,405 of CM010613.1, forward strand.
TCTACCACCACTAGTATAGCCTCAAACTCTTGGCTACTTGGCAACCCCTCCACAAAGTCCATGGTCAAATCCTCCCAAATCTGTCTCGGAATTGGTAGTGGTTGCAGCAGCCCCATTGGCCTCCGTGAGTCATATTTGACCTTTTGGCATGTGTCACACTCGGCCACCTTCTTCTTCACTTCAACTTTGAGCCCCTCCCAATAGAAGAAGTGCTTTACCTTCACATAAGTTCTGAGCCATCCGGAATGACCACCTTCCTTACTCTCGTGGAAGTGAGCAAGAATCTCCTCCTTTAATCCGGGCACATTAGGCACATATACACTTGTTTTGTAGTATATGAGCCCATTCTTTATTGTATACCTCTCTACCCCATCTCTATGGCTCTCTAACTTTTGACAAATTTCCTGGGCCTTAGTATCTAGCTTTACGGCCTCCTGGATTTTGTCCCAAATCTTCCACTCCGCACCACTCAAGGCTAATAGCCCTGAATCTTCCTCTTCATACACAGTCCACATCATCGGACTACCTTTTTTTCTGGAAAGTGCATCGGCTACCTTGTTTTTTTTCCGAGTTGGTAGATGATGTCATATTCGAACCCAAGTAACTTTACCATAAATTTCTGTTGCTCTGGAGTAACTATTTTCTACTGTAGGAGATGCCTCAAGGCTTGTTGGTCAATCACAATGGTGAATTTCCTGCTCAACAAGTACGGTCTCCATATATTAACCGCATGTATCACGGCTAACATCTCCCGTGCATAAGTACTCCAAGCCTTCTTCATTGGCCCCAAGGCCTTGGATATGAATGCTAATGGTCTCTTTTCTTGGACCAAAACAGCTCTTATGCCCTCGCCACTAGCATTCATGTAAACCTCAAAAGTCTTGTCAAAATTTGGCAAGGCTAAAACGGGGGTTTGTGTCATAGCCCGTTTAAGGTCTTCAAAAGCAAATCGGGCCTCCTCAGTCAACTCGAAGTTATCCTTCTTCAACATACCGGTCAATGGCTTTGCAATCAACCCATAGTGCTTGACAAACCTCCGGTAGTCCCCTGTCAACCCCAAGAAACCTCTCAAAGCGGACACATCCTTCGGTAGTGGCCAATCCACCATAGCTTCTATCTTCCAAGGATCTACCCTTACTCCATTCATAGAAATGAAGTGCCCCAAGTACTCCAACTCTTCCTTGACAAACTTACACTTTGACATCTTGATGTAAAATTGATGTTGCCTAAGTTTCTCCAACATTACCTCTAGGTGAGATAAGTGCTCCTCCATAGTCCGAGAATAAACTAGGATGTCACCAAAGAACACCAACACAAACTTCCTCAAGTGTAGTCGAAAAATCTCATTCATGGTGGCTTGGAAAGTTGATGGTGCATTGCATAACCCGAATGGCATCACCAAATACTCATATAACCCCGAATGAGTTCAGAAGGCTATTTTATGCACATCTTGCTCTTTCATGCGGATTTGATGGTAACCCGCCCGAAGATCAAGTTTGGTGAATACACTTGCACCGTATAGTTCATCTAACATCTCATCAACCGTAGGGATAGGAAACCTGTCCTTCACAGTCGCTTCATTCAATGCTCTATTGTCGGTGCAAAATCTCCATGTGCCATCCTTCTTCCGCACCAATAACACCGAAGAAGAGAATGGGCAAGTACTTTGTCGAATTAACCCATTGCTTAACATCTCTCCCACTTGCTTCTCAATTTCTGTCTTTTGAAAGTAGGCATAGCGGTATGGTGGTACATTAACGGGCTTTGATTCATCCTTCAAGGTGATGCGATGATCAAAGTCCCTAATAGGTGGTAGTGTGGTTGGAACCTCCAAAACCCTCAAATGTCGGGCCAATAACTCTCTTACTTCCTCGGGCAGCCCCAACATTTCATCTTCCAACCCTTCCACCGATTCCTCCTTGGTTCCCTTTGCTTGTCTATCACTAGTGTTAATGATAGCAAAGCATTGGGCACCTCCCTTGCACAAGCGCTCCATTACATGTGCTTCGCAAGGTTTGATCTCCTTGGATAATATTGCGGTCCAAGACCTCTTCTTGCCGCCTAACTTGAACTTTATGGTCATGGTTTCAAAATTGGTGACCATCTCACCTATGCTCTTTAACCAAGCACTCCCAAGAACCACATCCAGTCCGCCAATGCTAAAACATGTAGCTCAGCCGTTATCCGTACCCCTTGCACATTCATCTTAACATTTTTGTGCACTTCATCACATCTCAACTGCTCCCTATTAGCTACCTTCACATCAAAGGGTTCTATGGCAACCCCTTTCATGCCTAGTTTCTTCACGGTGGTCACATTAATAAAGTTATGCGACGACCCGGAGTCCACTAGCAAAGTTACCTCGGAGCTCCCAATCCACGCCATGAGTCTCATGGTGGATGGCCTAGGTGTCCCCGAAATGGCATTAAGGGATAACTCGGCCATACTCGTATCAATACTGGATTCCGCTGCCCGTAGTTCCCCTTCATCACTAGAGAACTCCCCTTCTTTAGCGGTGTCCGACACGGACTCATCGGATTTAAGAATCGTGAGGATCTTACCCTTTGGGCATTGGTGACCCCTTGCCCATTTTTCCCCACATTTGAAGCACAAGCCCTTCTTTATGTAGTCTTGTACCTCCTCTCTTGACAACTTCCTCACTTCTTTGGCCTTGCCCCTCGAGTTGCCTTCATCTATGGCCTTACCCTTCCAAGAGCTTTCGGGTTGCAAAGGTCTTGTGGGTTTGCTCCCCGAATTATCCTTGAATGGCTTCCTCTCACTATAGCTTCCATCAAGGATCTCCGCAATCCTCATTGCCTCCCGCAAACTAGGCAGTTGCTTCAATTTAACCTCTCTCGCCAACCATGGCTTGAAGCCTTCCGTGAATATCCCTATTAATTGCTCTTCCGTCCATCCCCTAGTCATGGTGTGTAATTGCCAGAATTCTTCAAGGTAGGTTTGGAGTTTACCCTCTTGACGAAGTTTGGCAAGTTGCCCATGGTGGTTTGCGACCGATGATGGTCCAAATTGATCATTATCTCATGCTCAAATGCCGTCCATCCCATCCACCTATGGTCTTGGTCGTATTGAGCACTAATCCATCTCCACCAACTGCTGGCCTTACCCTCCAAGTACATACTTGCAAGGTCCACCTTGTCGGCCCTAGCCACCTCACAAATTCGGAAGTAGCGGCTAACCTTGTCTAGCCAATCATACCGATTTCCTCCGCTAAAACGTGGAAAATCCACCTTCGGCTTCCTTAGGCCTTGATTACCCCGCCGATCCCCATCATAGTTCGATTCATCATAATGTCGATGCCTCGGCCTATCAACTGGTTGTTTACCTCGGTAACCCCTTCGGTCTTCCTCTTCACTATTAGACCCGTATTCATTGAATTCCCTTCCGATCCCTCTCATTCGTCTCTCATGATGTGGTTCAACCCATCTCTCGGCAACTCGGTCTCCCCTTTCTACTCTCCCCCCATGTCTCATGTGAGTCGGAGCCCTTTCTTGCGTCATGAACCCCTCATTAACATCTTGTAAAGGATTTACCGGTGGTGTTCTAACCCCATGAGTTCTTCCGGTGTTTTGATATACCTCCGCCTTCGTGACTACCCCCGGAACAACATGCCCCTCTACCGGTGATTTTCCTCTCCGGCCCGACAACCCTTCCAATGCTCTCAATACCCTAGTCATATCCGCCCTCAACTCACGTTGACCGACTTCTAAGGTGAGTTGATCGGCTTCTAAGGCTTCAAATCGGACTCGGTTAGATGGAGTAACGATTTGGGATTGTGCAATCTCTTCGTTAGACATCTTGAAACTAATTTTGTTCAATTGGAATTTTTTTTTTTTTTTTTTTTTTTTTAATCAAGTACCTTCTAGGTAATCTTTCAATGAAAGCACCAAATTGTTGAGGACCTAGTTCAAAATCCAACAACAAATCTAACTTCTCTAACAATCAATAACTCAATTCAACCCTAACTTCAATTTAGCCCCAATTTATAAACACCCATAAACCCTAATTTTTCCAATTAACACAATAATACACCCAATCTTCAATTAATTCCGAAATCAACACAAATCCACAACCCTAACTTCACTACTAACCAAATAAACAACACCCAACACAAATTAAATCAATGTAGATAGATTTTGAGCTTAGTTACCTATTAGGGAATCCCTTGCTCTCTAGTTCTTAGGTTATTAGCCCAAGCCCTAGCCCAAGTTGATCTCACAAGCGAAATTGCAAGAAGAATCGATTTGTTCTTGGTGATGATCCAAGAGAAATGAGAGAAAATGCTCTCAATTTGTATTTTGATTGATGATAATAATGAATAATTACAACCCTAATTTATGTGTTCTATTTATACAAGTTCTGAAAATTATGGCGAAAAGACCAAAATGCCCCTAACTAGAAAATATGAAAATATGCAGAAAAATCAGAAACTTGGCCATCAGTGTGCCTCCAGGTCGCGAGCTTGGTCGCAGTGGGCTCACCCCTTGTGCTCCAGTGAGCACCGCGACCAAGGTCGCGAGGCAGCAGGTCGCGACCTTGGTCACGGTGCTCACTGCCTGGTTTTCTCCCTTCTTTCATTTCTTCTTCTTCTATTCTCATCACTTCTCCTCTCCTTCTCCTAATTCTAGTACTTCTTCTAGGTGAGTTCTCATCACAATGTTCAACTAAATTGTGTAAACTGGAAATTGCCAGAAATATTAATTCAGGTGTAGTAACGGTAACTGGATGAGTTACCTCAAATAGAAGTTTATTAGTCCCTATTCTTTTAGATGATCTTAACTGGAATTGTGTTAAGTTATAATCTTTAATTGTATTCCAACTAGCTCAATTAATCTTCTATGGTTTGCTATCAATATCTGGATTCTAAATTATTAATGACTATTATCAGCATAAAGTTTTACTCAAATGTGCTTGCCATTCTGTTCTAATATGCTGAGCTTATGATCCTAGTTAATATTTCATTGTGTGTACATCTTGGGTTCTTACAATTGCTGAAAATGTTTTCCTTGTCCATAAACACCTTTTGATGCTATGTTTTAAAAATGAATAATATCACAAACGCTGATTCTTGATTTTTGACTTCCATTCACCATCAATGTAGTTTGGTGCCGCCTTGTCTGTTGGAATCGATATAGATCCCCAAGCAATTATCTCTGCACGTCATAATGCTGTTCTTAACAGCATAGGACAAGAGGTTTTGAAACTACATCTATTTACTGAGCAAACCTGCCTTTCCTCCATTAAAGAAAGGGAAGATGGAGTTGTGGAAGATCAGAGCTCACATGAAATAAATAAGTATGATGTGGTTATTGCAAATATACTTCTAAATCCTTTATTGGATCTAGCAGATCATATTGTTTCTTATGCTAAGCCTGGAGCAACTGTGGGCGTATCTGGTATCCTATCAGAGCAGGTATCTTCTTAGTCATGGTGATCAATTATGTATATGATAGATAAAAAGTAGCTAATGCCAATTGAGTGAAATTGGCCGCAAAAAGTGAAGTTTTGGTCCTAGCAGAGGCAGTTCCATTTCATAATTATTTTTATTCGTCAATGCTCAAACATCTATTGTCAGTATTTGAAGTTCTTTCATTTACAAAAACATTGTTAACAAATTCAGGAACTTAAGATTTTGGATTGTCATCAAAGGGTGAGGGTCGAATTGTGCATGTATGAAATTTATTTTAATCATCTCTGGATAAAGTTTTGAACACAATTTTTAGAAAAACAGAAATCATGGGGTTTTGCCTATTACTGATTATATAAAATTGACCACCTAGGATCATATATAAGTCAGTATCTGCAAAACTGGGCTGGGATAAAGTTGTACTAGATAGAATTCTGAGTAAGAGAATGCTCTACCAGGACCTGATTTTATTGTTGTCTTTTATGCAGATTCCATATATCATCGATCGGTATTCACAGTTTCTGGAAGACATATCAGTGTTGGAGATGGATGACTGGGCCTGTGTACGTGGCTCAAAGAAAATAAATCTCATTGACAGCTAAAGAAGATTTCTCACTGTTGAATTATAATCAGACTACACTCAAACTAAGAAACTGGTGCACCAATGCAGACTGCCCATGGCTAATATATTGGGCATCAGAACCCAAAAATATTGTGCAGTTTGCAGCAGCATTCTCTATTTCATTTATTTTAGGTCCTCCCGGAATGGCTTGTAATTTACTGACAATTCAATAATTTGTATCCAGAAAACGACCCTGAAAAGTTATGTTTACAATTACAATAACTCTAAGTTAAATAAGGTACATACTATACAATTATTCAACTTCAAAGGAAATGTATGATCCCTTAAAAATGGAAAAAGGATGCATTGACTGATCTTAGAAAATTCCAAAAAAATGGTAAAATAAGTTGGTATATATCAAAAAGAGGATTAAAAGTGGAGAATTTTTTTTTGACTTGTCAAGTGTTGTTTCCAGCAAAAGTGAATAGGTACAGTATAACTACTACACTTTAAATTATATTGATGTCTTCAATATTTTAACATTACAAGATAAACATGGATGCACACTAGTACACTACACTCAACAAAATTGCCAACCTCACCTGAGAACCTTGGTACTGGTACAGCATCATGTATGCACATTGTTTACATGCAACAGAAAGTGTTTGAAACAAAACCATCAATAGACAAAAAAACCAGTATATACTAAGTATATCAGGTTCTCTATAAGAGGTCAAGCTTCTCACTCTTCTGTAGTTCCAGCAGTGTTCATCACCGTTCAGTTTTAAAAAAAAACTTATAAAATCTGTGGTTAAGTTCCAAAATTGGTGCCTATTCAGACCAAAATCAGAGGTTTCACATCACCGCTTGAGTGGCCTTCGAGCCAATGCAGGGGCTTTCTTAGGAATGTAAACCTTGTAGCTTACCTGACAAAATATTAACAATCATATTATATCAGACCTCAACATATATATATAATTAAATGTTACATGCAATATTCACACCTTATTGTCCAGCGACAAAGGTATATAGTTTATGAATACTTAACACACTCACCTCTACCATTTCACCACCGCGCATCACAGACATAGTCTTTTGCTGAAACTGTGAATCTTCTGTGGCTTCATCTTGCGGTTTATTTGAGCTAACACCTCCTGACAGAGACTTTGGGCAAGTTGAAGGATCATCAGAAGCGGAGACATTACTAGCTTCTTCACCATTACTATTGCCAGGAAGTGAGATTGCTGTTCGTGCATTTTCTACCACACTATTGGCAATCCCAGACTTTGCTTGAGGAGGTTCCTGCAACTCAGGTACATGATTCTTGTTGATGCAAGCATCTGATAATTCTTTCCTTGATGATAATGAAACCAACCTTGGTTTCCTAGACGCTGATCTGACAGTCACAGTCACATTCTCATTGGGGTTACTAAAAAGTGCCGCCTGATCAGGTGGATGCACAGCATCATCCTTGGTGGACCCAGATCCTTTGCTAACATCATTCAGACCAGACATTTCCTTATGTGCAAAATCAGTGGAACCTTTACTCACTGCAGGACTAGTGTTCACTTCTGTTTCTGGGCTTGCACCTATAACTCTATGATCACCTCCCTTAGGGGATTCATGTTGATAAACTTCAGCCTTTGTGGTGGTCAGTGTCTTTGCATCACATTCATTCATGTCTTTCTGATTGACGGGAGCCTTTGTATCCAGTTCGGTTCCCTTTCGGAATGTCCTCAGATTTTCCAAAGCCTTTTGCCTCAAAATTGATTCCAAATCATAACTCCCAGGACTATCAACACCACCAGAATCCTCATTGTTTGTTTCCTTTACAGCATTGTTCACCCCAATTCCACAGCAGCCAGGATTACTTTTATTGTACTCGCTCCCACTGTCCTTGTCACTTTCCAAGACATTACCAGTTCTCATGTTAGAAATGAAAAGTTCCTCTCTCTTTTCATCTTCCGCATGCCTTTTCTTCTCTGATGCAACATGTGATTTATGAACTAAATCCCTCTTACTCACCCCATCAATACTATCGTTACTTCTACAAGGAGGGCAATCATCATAATCACATACCATCTCTTCTTTATGCTTGTCTTCATCCATCCCTGTGTCCTCTCTTCCCTCTCTTAACACAATGATAACTGATTTCAGTCGCCTTGGGTTGACCTCACCTGTCATTTTTTCCTCGCTCCTATAACCACTGCCTACACTACAATGACTGTATGAAGACCAACTCCTCGACCTAGATCTGCTCCTTTTACTCCCACTTTTAACCTTCTCCAATCGTTTCCTATCTTCATCTTTCCTATCAAACCTGCTTCTTTTTTTCTCAACTTCACTCTCACCGCTGCTCCCACTCCCATCGTGACAACTTGAGCAACTCCGTGACCCACTACTCGCAGAACTAACACGCACCTCTCTCTTTTTAGACTTCTTCTTCTTCTTATTCTTCTTCCTTTTATCAGTTTTCTTCCCCGTCTGTAAATCATCAATTTTCTTTGACCCTTTTCGCTTTTTAACAGGACGAGATTCCTTAGTGCTTTCTCGACTAGATGACCGCTTTCGAGCTCTCTTTCTCCTGCCCTTTACATCTTTCCGCATTCTAGACCGAGACCTTTTACTTCTATAACCATCATCAGAACTAGAGGACGAAACAGATATTGAATTCCTTGAATCATCACTATCACTTGAAGAAGAATCAGAATCCTCATGACGACGAAGCTTCTTAAACTTATCACTCCTCCGCGTCCTACTCTTAGATCTCTTCCTTGTTCGAGCCTACATATTCAATAGACATGTAAACAAACACAGCAGTTTATACCAATATCAACCAAGCAGTTCAATCAACCAGAGTCTTGTTTGTCAGCCAAAAAAAAAAGAAGAACCTTACATCTCTTAAGATAAAAATTCAATCTTTTCCCAAAATTATGATTCAAAAATAGAAACTCACCACCAACCTGTGCTACATTGAATTGTTTGACATAAAAAAACAATAAATCTTCTTGAAATTAGAATGCAAATTAAAAAAACAATCTTTTGAATTGTTTGACATAAAAAAAACAATAAATCTTCTTGACATTAGAATACAAATTAAAAAAACAATCTTACCAAAAAAAAAAAATTCACTTTTCCTTTCGTACGTTTCCTCGGCAACCAAACAAAGGATAAGTGAATTTCTAGCAACTTAACAGCATAAACAGAAATGAGAGAGAGAAAGTACCAGAGAAGAAACCCTGGATCGTTTCTTCTTAACAGAAGAAGATGACTTTCCCATTTGTGTTTTCTTCTATATATCTCTCTCTTTCTCTTCTTTGCCTGCAAGAACCAAAACAAATCCAAAATAAAAATGAAAAGAAGAAGCAAGAGCGGTAATGGGTTAGAGATAAAACAGGAATTGAAAGTAAATTTTTTTGTCAATTTTCCTCTCAGAGAACCAGAAACACTCGTGTCCTGCCAAACGTTTGTGATCTGACCCACCTACCGTGCTCTTGTTGGTCGATTGTTAAAGGATAATTATCCATTTAGTCCCTACCTTTTAATGAATTATGCTTTTTTAACCCATTTTATTTTATTGTTACCAATAAACCCTAATTTTTCATAAATTATTAATTTGATTTCTCTAACTAATTTTTTAATGGTAAAACTAACAGAAAATATTAAAAATACAATTTTACCCTTGAATCTATTTAATTGAGTTAAAACTATATTTTTACTCTCAAACTTTTAAAAAGATTATGTTCATTTTTTTATTAATTAAAAGGGTAATATGATCATTTTATATTAATTTTTAAAAATAAAATTAAATAAATTAAATAAATCTCCACTGTTCACCAAGATTGATGGACGGAGGTAGAGATAATATTAAAAATAATTTAATTTTTTTTTTTAAGAAAAGAACAATTAAAAAAAATAATTTATGGTCTTAATGGAATGGAGATCCAATCTTCAGATTAGATCTCCAGCGTCCGTCAAGACTCCATTTACAACAATTTTTTTTAATTCTCTATTCATAATAATTTTTTTAAAAAAAATTTCAGTATGATCTCCATCTTCTATAAATCTTGATGGATAATGGGATCCATTTAAAATTTTTCTAAATTTTTTAAAAAAATTTCATTTAATTTATTTTAAATTTTTTATCAAGGGTAGATATATTATTTTACCAAAAAAATTTAGTGTTGACACATGGATAAGTTTAAAGATAAAAATACATTTTGAATCGTTAAGTATGACTAACGGTTGACTCGCAGAAGGACTTGTTTAATAGTTATACGAAAACTTTGGGTTCACAGATAGCAATAAAGTAAACTGCATTAAAAAAAAACTCACAATTCTTCAAAACTTAGTAACTAAATTGATAATTATCCATTGTTAAATGATGCCGTTTCATGGCATCTTTCTTGTTCAGCAAGGAGTAGCATGCATTTAACATTATACAATACCTTCTTTTTTTTCTTTTAAGGGATAATTGTAAATTTTAAACAAATATTAAATATTAGCATAAACACTTCATACCTTTAAAGTCAACCTATCCACCGAAGGGTAGTTTGGTCTTTTTGGTTACCAAATAAAATTTTATATTAACCTTAAAGTATTGTATAATTATATATTCACCTAAAAGAATATTACAAACTAACCACATAAGTTACCATAGTTTTAATTCTACCCCAAATTAAAATTATGTGCATAATTTTTTATTTTTTTATTTTTTTTATAAACAATTACATTTATTTTTTTTCAATATAAAAAATAAACACATTACAAAAAAAAATTAAAAGCTAAAATAAAAGAATATATAACAGACCAATTTTTTTATTCTCTTGCCAAAAATAAAAAAAAATAATTACATTTATTTTTTATTAAAAAATAAACTCATCAAAAATTAAAATTAAAAAAGTCCATAAGATCATTTTGGTTTAAGATTTTTTTAATTTATTTTATTTTAAATTTTTAATAGGGTAGTTATATCATTTCATAAAAAAAAAATTAGTATTGGCACATGGATAGATTTAAAGACAAAAATACCTTTAGAATCATTAAGTATTACTAACAGTTGACTCGCAGAAGGACTTGTTTGATAGATTTACGAAAACTTTGAGCACACAGATACCAATAAAGCAAACTGTGTTAAAAAAACTCATAATTCGTGGAAATTTAGTAACTAAATTGATAATTGTCCATTGTTAAATGATGTCGTTTCCTGCATTTTTCTTGTTTCTTGTTCACCAAGGAGCGGCTTGCTTTTAACATTATACAATCCCTTCTTTTTTTTCTTTTATGGGTTAATTTTACTAACTCCCTTTAGTTTAGGCCATCTCCAATCCCGTATACCAAATTTTGCATTAAAATGGTACAAAAACAGTATCTTTTTAGAATATCTTTACACTAATAATTTTTCCACTGCAACCCATTCAACACCAAATTGGTGCAAACACTATTTTTAAATAATATTGTACATAATTCTTTAAACAATATTCATTTATTTATTTAGTATAAAAATGTTATTATTAAATAATTACACACATTATATGAAAAAAAAAATTAAATACTCAAATTAATTTTTTATTTTTAATATAATATTATTCTAATTGTTTTTTCTCAACTATTTTTTTTAATCCAACTAACTATTTTTGTATCTAATTTTTTACCCACTTATTTTTCAAGCAACTTTTTTTTTTCACCCACTTATTTTTCTAAACATTAAATTTTCATCAATTTTAAACCACCTACTTTTTCTAGTCAACAATTACATCATCCAAAAGTTTTACAGAAATATGTAAATTCCATAGAAGATCCAATGTTACGTGAAGCTCTTCGAAGAGAGCAAATGAGTATTTATGAAAGAAGGGTTTGAGATCGACAATCTCAAGGTGGAATCAAATCATCCAACACCTTTAGTCAATATTTTGGTGGTTAGGGAGGAAATAGAGATAACCTTCTAGATTATTAATAGTTTTTTTAGAATTATTGTTATCAACTGTTTTAATTTAGATTATATTGTAATTTGCTTTATTTTATTCATATATTTTATTTAAGTTAATTTAGTGTTATTGTTTTTATTAAATTACCAATTATTATCTTTTTTAAATAGTAATTAATAAAATACGTTTTTTTTATACATTAAAAATTTAAGTTAAATTAAAAGGTACAAATTAGTTAAATATATAATTAATAAGTTAATTAAATAACCTAATAATGTATATCAATATTGCACTCATTTTAAAAGCTCTCGACGAGATAATTCCAACGGTATATTTTTTATAATAAATAAATTTATATATTTATTTATTTATCGAAATGTATAAATAAATTAAATTGATTGAAGAATATAGGAAAACAAAATTTGTTGGAGTTATAATATGGAGGGTAAAAATATAATTAAAAAAAGTTAAATATTAATTTGAGGCATGGATAGTTTTGCATCATATTTTTTTTTTTTCCATTGGAGAATGAAATTTGATGTGTGGTTGGAGACCATTTGTGCATCAATTTGGTACAAATGCACCAAATTAGTGCTAGATTGAAGATGACCTTAGTAATATGAGTAAAATTTTAAACAAATATTTAACATTAGCATAAACACCTCATGCCTTTAAAGTTAACCTATTGACTAAAGAGTAGTTTGGTCTTTTTGGTTACCAAATAAAATAACTAATTTTATATTAACCTTAAAGTATTGTATAATTATATATTCATCTAAAATAATATTACAAACTAACCACATAAGTTATAATAATTTTAATTATACCCCAAATTAAAATTATGTGCATTGCATAATTAAATTTTTTTTATTTTTTATTACCAATTATATTTATTTTTTTCAGTTTAAAAAATAAACACATTACAAAAAAATTAAAAGCTAAAATAAAAGAATATATAATAGACTAATTTTTTTATTCTCCTGCTAAAAATAAAAAAAAATAATTACATTTATTTTTTATTTAAAAAATAAACTCATCAAAAAATAAAAATTAAAAAAGTCCATAAAATAATTTTAGTTTTTTTTTTTTGCAGCAAATCTTGAATTTTTTTTTTCTTTTTTTTAATGATTTCTATTAGTTGGTTGTAAAGGTGGGCATCAGTCAATTCGGTTCAGTTTTTATATGATCCAATAAAAATCAATAATTGTTCAGTTTTTCAAAAAGTGATATGATCCAACTGAAAATTTTAAAGTAATCTGAACAGACTCGAAACAAATTGGACCGATTCGATCCAATTCGGTTTAATCGGTTCGTGGGCCTATTAGGCTATACAAATGGGCTTGAATTTTACACTATTGTTATTCATATTTTAAGTCTATTAATTTAAGCCTCAATTTCTCAATTAAGTTAATTTAAGCCTCAATTTCTCAATTATACATAAAATGATGGGAGAAATTAAAAAATGGCTCTCTAAATATGGAAAAGATTATTTTTAACCTCATTTTCAAAAATAATCGTTAGTAACCCTGTCAATTTTTTAAAAAATCCATTATATAATATACTTAAAATCATATTTTTTTTTTTTCAAAAATGACTGTTAGTAACCCTGTCAATTTTTTAAAAAATCCATTATATAATATACTTAAAATCATTTTTTTTTTTTACCCTAATTCATTTCATTTGGATTTTAATATACTTAAAATCATATTTTTTTTTTTTACCCTAATTCATTTCATTTTGTTTGTGTTGCTAATAATAAGAAGAAGAAGATTTGGATTTTACTATACTTAAAATCATATTTTTTTTTACCCTAATTCATTTCATTTTGTTTGTGTTGCTAATAATAAGAAGAAGAAGATTTGGATTTTAATATACTTAAAATCATATTTTTTTTTTTACCCTAATTCATTTCATTTTGTTTGTGTTGCTAAGAAGAAGTTTGTGTTGCTAATAATAAGAAGAAGAAGATTTGGATTTTAATATACTTAAAATCATTTTTTTTTACCCTAATTCATTTCATTTTGTTTGTGTAAGAAGAAGAAGAAGAAGAAGATTCATTTCATTTTGTTTGTGTTGCTAATAATAAGAAGAAGAAGATTTGGATTTTAATATACTTAAAATCATATTTTTTTTTACCCTAATTCATTTCATTTTGTTTGTGTTGCTAAGAAGAAGAAGTTTGTGTTGCTAATAATAAGAAGAAGAAGATTTGGATTTTAATATACTTAAAATCATATTTTTTTTTTACCCTAATTCATTTCATTTTGTTTGTGTAAGAAGAAGAAGAAGAAGAAGAAGAAGAAGATTTGGATTCATTTCATTTTGTAATTCATTTCATATTTTTTTTTACCCTAATTCATTTCATTTTGTTTGTGTTGCTAAGAAGAAGAAGTTTGAAGTTTGTGTTGCTAATAATAAGAAGAAGAAGATTTGGATTTTAATATACTTAAAATCATTTTTTTTTTTACCCTAATTCATTTCATTTTGTTTGTGTAAGAAGAAGAAGTTTGAAGAAGAAGATTTGGATTTGTTTGTGTAAGAAGAAGAAGTTTGAAGAAGAAGATTTGGATTTTAATATACTTAAAATCATTTTTTTTTTTAACCCTAATTCATTTCATTTTGTTTGTGTAAGAAGAAGAAGAAGAAGAAGAAGTTTGAAGAAGAAGATTTGGATTTTAATATACTTAAAATCATTTTTTTTTTCCCTAATTCATTTTTTTACCCTAATTCATTTCATTTTGTTTGTGTAAGAAGAAGAAGAAGAAGAAGAAACCCTAATTCATTATTGTTTACCCTAATTCATTTCATTTTGTT